>VYZV01020553.1:8628-30674 GCA_013401275.1 Pandion haliaetus | reverse complement strand
AAGACTCTAGAGGAAAAAAATCTAAGGAGAATCAAATTCCAATTTAAGGAACATAATTTTGAGGTTTAAGTGGCAACCATGAGGTTGATTTAAGAGGTGGAGCTATTTTGCATTTTTCACATAGTTTGAGTGTGAGATTCTTCCCCCTTTCTGCTCCTGAACTATCTTCATTAATGTAATTTATTTAACTACAATTCTCATCCTTTCTCCTTGCTTATTTATTGACATATATGTACTAGTGATAACACAGATGCTGGTGTAATCTTTCCCCTTAAGCCTTTGAATTTTTTTGTTAATGATAATACAGATGCATGATTTCTTACTTGGATCTGTAGATCATCTAACAATGAGAACTGATAAATAATACAGACTGTAATACTTTTCCATAGTGATTTTTAAAAAGATTTGAAGGCCAAATAGGTCTTGACCTTCTGGCACACAAAAGGAAACAAACACCATATTGAAAATGTAAAAGGCAGGAACCAACCATTTTTGTAGGTAGAATACCTGCTTCACTTAAGGGGATGAAAAACATTCACTAATACATAATTGAAAGAAACCTGAATTTTTTTCTTCCAATAATACTGAAAATATTCAAGGTATGTTTAGAGGCCAATATGAAACAGCAATGAAAGAAATACAGAAGCAAATTGCAGTCTGATGTTGTGAAAATACCTCTGGCTCATACTTAAGAATATTTCACATATTTTAAATTTTCAAAATTTAGTTTTACTTATGAACATTTTACATTGTCTTGAGAAATTATACAGGTCAAACATTCAGACTTTAGAGAAGTGCAGTGAAAAAAAATTAGTCAGATAAGAGAAATCTTTTGTCAAAAATACTTTCCTGTTGGTGGAACACTGAACTTAGTCTTCTGGGGGCTTTAAGCCCCCTGGGCTGACTTGCTATAGTTGTCTAAATAGGATTTAAATAAATTAAAAATGTCTGTCTTTTGATGACTCTGAAGTAGTTCCCTTTTTTTTTCTTGGGGTAGGAGGAAAGATGTCACTTGGATGTCAGGAAGCTTTTGAAGTTTTCAAGCGGGACCATGCTGACAGTATAACCACTGAGGACAACAAACAGCTTCTAAAACAGAGGTGAGTGTCACAGCAAGATACAGCTGGAGGCAGATGTTTGAGAGTTCATTATGAGTCTGGGTAGGAATGCCTAATTTTACACCAGACATCCCAGGCTTCTATTGAGAACTTGGTACAGAAACTTCACCTTTTCTTACTGGAGATATTTCGTATTCAGAAGGCACTGAGTGGTGACAGAATAAAAGTCTGGGTAGAATATCAGAGTGGCATGAGGAATCTTACTGCATATTTCCTCTGGTTTTATTCATCTTATCTTCATAGCTATGTTGAAGCAATGTGGTAATGGCATTCATGATCATGAATTATCTAGAGGAAGTAAGATCCATGCGACTGAATCAATTACTGTGATTTCCATTGTCAAAAATGCTTTACTGGCTTCAGCACTGAGTTGGACAGTAAGCTAGGAGATGTTTAACATATGCTTTTGCCTGTTGTTCCTAACTTGTTTGCCAAGTGATTTTAGCTTCTCTCTGCCAGTTTTGCACTCAAAAACAGGAATAATACTTTCCTCCTCCACATTTATTGTTAATGCTGGCAAAACACTTCAAAATCTCCTGGTGAAGATGGGGAGAATGGCAAAACACTGAAAATATGAATTTTCATAAAGCAGATTTTAAACAGCTCAGAAATGAAACCACCACCTGTCCATGTTGATTGGATAACACTACTGTTTCTGTGTCAGTTTTTCAAGTGTTAATCCTCCTTGTACCACAAAAGAAACACAAGGTTTTGAGATTGGAGATGCCAAAAGCAGCTCTCTCAATGTACCCTTGTAACTAACATTTCCCCTAACAGGTTGGGGTTTTGTTTTTTCTTTTTCCTTTTTTTTTTTGTCCTGGGGTTTTCTCCTTCTCCAGGTTTCTCTTGCTTTCTTCTGCTTTCTTAATAACACAATTTTCCCACTTAACAGGCATGAAAGACATTGTTTTCAGGGTCACTGAGTCTTATACTCATTTACTTCAGTGAAATTGCAGCAAGAAATGTTCTTCACATCTCTGTGACTTATTCAAGATCTTGCTATTTATCACTTTTCTGAACTGGTTAACTTTCTACCTGGGTCTGTAACTTAGCCACAGGGACCCAAATTGCCAAGGTATTAGATATATTAGGTATATAAGAATTTATCCATGTAAATAGGATGTCTAGTAATGCCTTTCTTCTGGTCTATATATCAGAGGATGCCACATCACTGCATCATCACTGCATAAATGATTACACTGCAATGATTCCTGACGTTGCTGTCTATTGAGCAGAACACTTTGTGGTCACAGCATGATAATGGGAGCAATACAGTTCTGTGCCATCCCCTGCATTTCCTCTAGTTAATCACAATTCTTCCATATTTTCTCTGTTTGCTATAACTATGAAGCAAACTGGTATTTCCTTCTGGTTTCAGAACATGTAATAGATATGGGCAGAACCCACAGTTTGATGCCAGATTTGCTTTCCCTAAAGGACAAAGAGATTCAGACTAATTCCTTGGGTAACCCCTCTCTAATATGCATCAGCTGATTGCTGAAATCAGTGCTAATGTGAATGTTGATACCCTGGAGCAAAACAGTTTTCCTCTGCCATTTGCAGTAATTTTTAGCAAAGATGCCTATAGCTCCAAGTTTACAGAGTTCATTAGAATGGATTTATATCAAGTCCAGTCTGTAATTTGGAATGCAGCCTCTGAATTACCAGTTACACAAAAACTCTGTTACCCAGCCAGTGTTCAAATTGCACAGGAAGAAGTGTGTGGACACCACATGTTTAAAGGTTACCATAACTTCCCTTTATATGTAGGCCTCTCATGTTAATAATTTTGTTTATAGTTGCATAACCACTTCTGTCATACCACAAACAGTATTGGGTTCACAAATTCCTTATTTTTAGCTGTCTTATTTTTTCCTTTGGGTATTTTGTGTAGATTTTCTTGGCTTGCTAATTGTCATAGAATCATAAAGTAGTTTGGGTTGGAAGGGACCTTTAAAGGTCATGTAGTCCAACCCCCCTGGAATGAGCAGGGATATCTTCAACTAGATCAAGTTGCTCAGAGCCCCGTCCAACCTGACCTTGAATGTTTCCAGGAATGGGGCATCTACCACCTCTCTGGGCAACCTGTTCCAGTGTTTCACCACCCTCGTTGTAAAAAATTTTGTCTTTATATCTAATCTAAATCTACGCTCTAGCTGAAAACCATTAGCCCTTGTCCTATCACAACAGGCCCTGCTAAAAAGTCTGTCCCCATCTTTCTCATAGGCCCCCTTGAAGTATTCAAAGGCCTCAATAAGGTCTCCCTGACCCTTCTCCAGGCTAAACAACCCCAACTCTCTCAGTCTTTCCTCATAAGACAGGTGTTCCATCCTTCTGAACATTTTTGTGGCCCTCCTCTGGACCTGGTCCAACAGGTCCATGTCTTTCCTGTGCTGAGGGCTCCAAAGCTGGACCCAGGACTCCAAGTGGGGTCTCGTGAGAGCAGAGTAGAGTGGGAGAATCACCTCCTTTGACCTGCTGGCCATGCTTCTTTTGATGCAGCCCAGGATACGTTTGGCCGCCTAGCTGCAAGCACACATTGCTGGCTCATGTCCAGCTTTTCATCCACCAGTAGATGAAAGTCCTTCTCCACAGGGCTGCTCTCAATCTCTTCATCCCCCAGCCTGTATTGATACTGAGGGTTGCCCCGACCCAGGTGCAGGACCCTGCACTTGGCCTTGTTGAACTTCATGAAGTTCACAGGGGCCCACTTCTTGAGCTTGTCTCTGGATGGCATCCCGTCCCTCAGGCATGTCAATGGCACCACTCAGCTTGGTGTCATCGACAACCTTGCTGAGGGTGCACTCGATCCCACTGTCTATGTAATTGATGAAGATATTAAACAGTACTTGTCCCAATATGGACCCCTGAAGGACACCACTGGTCACCAATCTCCATCTGGACATGGAGCCATTGACCACTACCCTCTGGATGTGACCATCCAACCAATTCCTCATCCTCTGAACAGTCTACCCATCAAATTCATACCTCTCCAATTTAGAGAGAAGGATGATGTGGGGGACTGTGTCAAAGGCCTTACAGAAGTCCAGATAGATGACATCTGTAGCTCTTACCTTGTCCACTGATGTAGTCACTCTGTCATAGAAGACCACTAGTTTGGTCAGGCAGGACTTGCCTTTGGTGAAACCATGCTGGCTGTCTCAAATCACCTCCCTGTCCTCCATGTACCTTAGCATAGCTTCTAGCAGGATCTGTTCCATGATCTTCCCAGGCACAGAGGTGAGGCTGACAGGTCGGTAGTTCCCAGGGTCCTCTTTTCTACCCTTTTTAAAAATGAGTGCAGTGTTTCCCCTTTTCCAGTCAGCAGGGACTTCAACTGACTGCCATGACTTTTCAAATATCATGGAGAGTGGTTTGGCAACTACCTCAGCCAATTCCTGAAGGACTCTGTGATGCACCTCCTCAAGTCCTGTAGACTTATGTTCAGGTTCCTCAGGAGATCATGAACCTGATCTTTTCTTACAGTGGGAGGGACTTTGCTCCTCCAGTCCCCATCTTGCAGTCTGTCTACTCAAGAGGTGTGGGAAGAGATATTGCCCCTGAAAACTTAGGCAAAAAAGTTGTTAAGTACCTCAACCTTCTCTTCATCTGTTGTTAGCAGTTTGCCAGTCTTTCTCATCACAGGGGGTACGCTTTCTCTGACCTTCCTTTTCTGGCTGACATACCTGTAGAAGCCCTTCTTATTATTCTTTGTATCCCTTGCCAAATTCAGCTTCAGCTGTGCCTTGGCCTTCCTGACCCTATCCCTACAAAACCGGGCAGCATCCCCATATTCTTCCCAGCATACCTGTCCCTGCTTCCACTGCCTGTGCATTTCCTTCTTGGCCTTTGGTTTGACCAGCAGGTCTTGACTCATCCATGCTGGTCTCTTGCCTTCCTTTCCTGATTTCTTACACCTGGGGACCGAGAGCTCTTGTGCTCTATGGAAAGCATCCCTAAAGATCTACCAGATCTGTTCTGCTCCCTTATCCCTGAGGGCAGTTTCCCAGGGATCCTATTGACTAACTCCTTGAACAGCTGGAATTCTGCTTTCCTAAAATTCAAGGTCCTGACTTGACTCTTCACCTGACCCATATCCCTCAGGAATGAGACCTCCACCAGTGCATGATCACTGCAGCCCAGGCTGCCTACAATCTTGATGTCACTGATTAGCTCACTTACATTGGTGATCAACAAGTCCAGTATCGCATCCCCTCTGGTAAGGCTACCTAGCTTAAGAAGTTACCCTCAATGCATTCCAGGAGTTTCCTGGATCGCCTATAGCTCCCCATGCTACTTTTCCAGCAGATGTCAGGGTGGCTGAAGTCTCCCAGCAGGATGAGAGCCTGCGAGCACAATGCCTTCTGTAGCTGGAGTAAGAAAGCTTTGTCAATAGGCTTCCCTTGATCAGGTGGCCAGTTGTAAACATCAACCACAAGGTTCCCTTTGTTGCCTTAGTCTGATTCTTACCCATAAGCTTCCAACCTGCTCATGGCTATGCTTCAGAGGCAGCTCTTCACACTCTATCCATTTCTTGATGTAGAGGGCAACTCCTCTGCCCCTCCTTCCTTGCCTGTCCCTTCTGAACAACCTGTAGCCATCAATAGCTGCACTCCAGTCATTGGATTTGTCCCACCAAGTTTCACTAATGGCAACTACGTCATAGCTTTCTAGCAGCACAGTGGCTTCCAACTCCTGTTTGTTGCCTGTGTTGTATACATTGGTGTAGAGGCACTTCAGCTGGGCTGTCGGCCGTGTCACCTTCTTAGAGGAACACCCCTTAATTCCTTTGAGGTATTTCACTGGTGTTTCCCTGTTGGTTCCTATAACCTCAGGAGCCCCTGGCTTATCTCTGTAAGACTTCAAGTGTGCAATATATCATTCTTATATTAATTGAATGGTGAACTGTCAGTGACCCTAGTTGGAAGTTTGACTAAAGGTCACAACTTTTGCTTGGGCTGTGAAATTATTCATATAGATGTGAATATATATAGTCATACATATACAATATGCATACATTTTTTCTGTAACAACCTGTGTATAAACAATCAAATGTAATCAATTGATTAAATCAAATACTGAAAAGCATTTGTCTTCTTTAAAAAATATATATAAAAGAAATACTGTTGTTGACAAATTTTTCACCTATTACTTCAGAGCTCTTTACAGGGGCAGTAGCTCAGTACTTTACATCAGTACCATCTCTGGATTTAAAAAGTGGGGAAGCTTATATAGTTAAGGATAATTTCTCTCTGAAGCGCATTTACCTACTTACTGTTCAAGTGAAAGACAATAGATTCAAGCTATCCTATTAGGACAGTTGCCTATGGGAAGTGGCTTTGTAAGATAGAAAAGGTGACCTTCTACAGCTTAGTTTGCAGTTAATACAAAGCAATTTTTTTCATCTTTCTTCTGTCCATTAATAACTGCTGTCCTGCTTAAAAAGATCTGGTTATGCCGAGACAGAATCAGATTTCTGCAATTTGGACTTCCTATAGTTGACTTCCAGAGAACTTAATAATATCCTGTTTCTCAATGCAACCATGTTCTCATAGCATTGTTTCTCTGAGGAGAAAAATGCATCTCATTTTCTGGTGAAATATACTACCAAGAAATCTTCCCAGCTGAGCTGCTCCAATGTAATATTGCATACTGCATGAAGCTTTTAAATCCCATCCTAGTCAATATTTCCAGTAGTAAAATTCTACTGAGCTTAGAGATGTGACATAAATATAGTTTCCTTTTTGTTGTTCTCCATTAATTTTTTCCACTTTCTTCTTTCCTTGCTTTCTGTGTTTCAGCTGGCTAGTAGCTAACTTGTTTTTTCAGTACCTATGGGTGAGGTTCATGGAAAGGACAAGTTTCACTTAGGTCACTTGTTGTTGTAACTTCTAATAATTAAAAATCAGTGAATGTTCATTTAATTCACTAAATGTCTCCGTTCTCTCATTAGACAGCCTCTGAGTTTGTCATGGTTTACATTACGAGTTGGAGATTTGTTTTTCAAAATGTTTATTTTTTCATTACTGTCATTTTCATTCAAAGAGTGAAATCTTTACAAAAACACTTGTTCCACTAAAATTAGTGGCTAAATTCACTTTGGGGTTTCATCATGGTAAATTTATCTTGTATGTAATAGAAGACATGATTTGGCAACTTCAGCCTTTCTATGGAGTGGTCTCCACGTAGAATACACATGAACTCTTTTCAGCAAACAGTACAATTGTTCACTCATTGCTATTTGTAGCAATATCACCTTTGTGCTAGATAATACCACATTTTTATTTGAGGAGTATCAGAAATCGCCTTTTCCCTTTCAGTATTAGAGTCAAATCTTATGTCTTTATCTGGTTTATTTTGTTTGACTATGATTCATAGTCACAGATGGAATTTGTTGGAGTGTCATAAATTAATGCCAAATTTCAGTTTATGTTATTGTGCCAGTTTATAAACTGTAGTGTTTGAGAAACAGATGCATGGCCCATTCAACTATTGGCAGTAACCTATGAATTTGTCCAGCTAAATCTCTCTGTGAACATGAATCAGAGTCAATAGTCAACAGGAAATTTGCCTCAGGAATTACTAATTGATGAACTTAGTATTTGGCTCATGGGAGCTGAGGGAAAGAAAGAGAGAGGTGCTTTGGGATGTTTCCCTTTGATCTTTACACAGTCTTCAAGGCCTGCTTGGGTGCTCTAAGTCAACACCAGTGGAAAAGCTTATATAGAAGTCTCACGGATGCTTCAAAGGCTTCTGCCTTCTTTATGTAAGAAATAGTAAGTGCTGAGGAACCCTCCAGCTTCAGCAATTCAGCCATGTTGAATTCGGTCTTGAAAGCAAATGTTTGTAAGCAGATACAAATGCGGGCATCTGAAATCCTAACTAGTTCCAGTTTTACAGGGAAATGGACTAATTGAGAAGGTGCAATTTCCTGAACCCCACCTCCCCAGTGGAAGGTCGTATTTCTTGACTCTGTTTTGCCATTATTTGAGTTAGACAGCAATACAATTTGTGGATTTCCTCAGTTACTTTGGCTAGATTAACACTCTTCCAGATCAGCTGAAGGCTTGCTTAACAAGTAAACAAGTATTAAGTGTAATATTAAGTATTACAGTTCTGCTTCGACATTCAGCAAGGTTCAACATGTACACATCCAAGTAACAATTCAGAATTTCATGTCAAGCCCAATGTCCTACAACAAATGTCACAATGCGGCTAATCATCCTTCTACATTTTAAACTATTACTATTTAGACTACTACAATGGATATGTCCTTGAACAAGCCTCAGTTCTTTCAGAGACTCTTCAGACTCTGCCATTGTGCATTGAATTGACTGTCATTATTTTTACAGCAGAATATACTTGGCATTTGAAAGCCTGATATGTATGCCATTTGTCCTGAACAGTTTTATATAGTACTGAGTTAAATAAGTGTTAGAGAATAATTATGACAGCAACTGCTGTAAAAGATTAGAAAACTGGCAGAAAAAAGCACAAAAGGAGAAGGCATCAAGTTCTAGCAGACTGTAGGGAATGTAGAGAATATAAGTGAATTTGTAAGGCTCTGTAAGCAGCCGATTTTTAAGGAGATACTTAGAATATTTCACATTTTAAAAAACCTAATTTCCGGTTTTGATTTGAGGTCAAGCTATCTGCATACTACAAAAAGGGAGTTTCCAAAGCCTGATTCATTGATTTGTTTCCATCCTTCTCAGCCTGCTTCTTGCTTACTATTTGCAGATCTTCATGTGGCTAGCTTTGGCTTGTATTGGTATTTGTGCAGTACCTGAATATCATTTGAAAGTCTGCATTCACATAAGGAATCTCTGTAGAAGAACAGAATAATTTAGTTTTGTCACACTTTCTTATATTTCTGTTTGAGAGGTTTCTTAGTGACTGCGATGTACATTTTCACACAACACAAACAGTGATTGTCAGCAATATGCAAATTACAGGCTGAAATTTGAAAATTCCTGGAGAGCAGAAGTTCTAATACTTTCAAACATTTTGTTTTGACTCCGCTTGGATTTTTTTCTTTTACTTTTATATAGCTGTATGTTAAAACATTACAAGTAATGTAGCATACTATAATTAATATTGTATTGTAATATGAATATTTAAGAGAATCCAACCATTAGAATTGGAATAACGTAATTTTTAAAACTTAAAAAGTCAAATAAATTTGTTTTGTCTGTCTAGTAAACCTATTTGTTGCATGGTTTCTTTCAGAAATGGTTTCTTTTAGACTAGACAATCTTTTCTGATGGAAAATTGTTTTCAACTAGTTCTACTTACAAACTAAAAGTAGTCCTGACTAATCCTGTATTCTATTGTGAACAACTAGTTTAACTAGTTGTTCTTTAGAATAATTCTGTATCATTATGCTTGCATTGACAGGTGTGCCGAAGCTAAATGCCTTGGAGAAAAATTAAATGAAGTGAGAATTAAAATAAGTGAGTACATTTTAGCTTCATTTTACCTTTTAGCTGATGAAATCACAGCATTCAGAGGATACGGGAAGAGAATCTAGTTTCTAAAAGAAAAGAGTCAATGCATTACTAAGATTTCCAATAAGGTAAATTGTTAGCTGATGATAGCAGTGATAATTATATGTACCAGGTTTGATTATTTCAAATACCATAATGTGAAAAACAGCTTCCTTCTTTACTTGTCAAGTTGTCTGAAATTTATCAAAAGGAGAAGTTAAGGTATTAACATTGGGTTTTCTGAATTTTACTTTGGAATAAAAGGATCCAAAAACATAATTGTGATATCTATGGATTAAGGATTGTATTTATCTATAAATTTATATAGCTTCTGCTAAAAGAAGATTTCATTGTTGAATTACCCCTCTGCACTTCCTTTGCACAGATTAATTAGAGTAATTCTGAGGAGTGCCTCAGCCTGGTGGGGGTTTTCGTCATTTTTTTTGCTTTAGGGCCCCAACAGCATATTCTTGGTTTCCAGTTTCAGATTGTTCAAAGCCAAAAGTCACCTATAGATACATTCGACCCCAAGCTGTGTCTTAGCTGATACTACTAGCAGCCTTTGATACGTTCCTAGTTGTTTTCTGAGTTCTGTTGATTCCAAGCCTGTAGCTTCTTTCCTAAAAATTGGCTAGCCAGGCTGTCAGATGTGAAACATAGTTTTGAGCTCTATCCCTTGTCATGACCTGTGCTGGTCCTGACCAGGGAGGGGTTGTGGTGAGTTTGGAATTCTCTCGGGCTAAATTAAGGTGAAGCGATACCAAATGATCAGTTGAACATTTTATTCATGACAGAAGCAGCCTGAACTTGGGAGGTGTAACAGTTGGTGGTGTGGTCTCTCACAACAGAAATTGGCAAGGAACTACCTCGGTAAACTGTGTAACACCTGCTAACCATATATGTCAACTCAGGGAAGAAAGTAAGGAGAGCCCTCCTGTTGAGTCACAAGGTTCAGAGTGGACCCCCTTGCTTTCTAGACTCTTTCTCAGAGAAGAGCCTAGGGGCAGCTGGATCCACTCCTAGTCCCGGACTTGGTCAATGGTTTTCTCTAAAAGGATGAGGTGTAGGGATTATAAAAAAGGAGAGAGAAAGAAAGAGACAGAGAAAGAAGAAAAGAGAAAGATTTCACCAGCCCTGCATCCAGCGTTGATCCAGCCAGTCTAGAGGTCCAGTTCGGGAGGGCATGCATGTGGGGCTTCAGTTTGTGTCCTTCTATGATCTCCTTGCCCCTCCTTTGGGAGGGCACTTGAACTTATTAGGCTAATTAGGTGACATGCATGGTTTGTGCTTTCAGAACCTTCAGGAAATGGGTCGGTGGGCTTGGGGGTCATTTGGGGAGTAACTTCTCCTTCCCTGCAGGCATGACCATTGTTTGATCTTTGGCCATACATAGTGAGCTGCCATGCTCAGCATATCTCAACATGGAGGTGTGCATCCTCCTGCACACCCTCCACATCCTGTTGCTGATGTCCTGTGCTGATCAGCTTCTCACCTGGGGTTCGTTGTTATGCAGGGTTTGTTGTTTTACAGAATTTGCCACAGCACAATGTTTGAGACATTAACTCTTTCAGCCTCTCACGTCCCTGAAGTCCTTGGAGATCAGGTCCATGTCTTCCATGATGAATGTGTCACCTCACACATTCAGGTGAACCAAGTCTCTTCAAGCTTCCAGATACAGGCTGTGAGGGAATAGATTTAAAGGCAATCTGGCATCCAGGTCCAGTGGTGTAGACCATGCTCTCAGTTTCTATTTCCTTCCTCTTTGGGTGGCACCAGCACAGAAATGGACAATGAAGTCATTATCATCCCTTCTTGTCTTATAACAGCAGTTGGCTTCTGGGAAAGGACAAAAATCTCATGGCACTCTTGACAATTGCTCTGTATTTTCACCATAGCTGTGATTATATTCTCTGTGGTCATGAATGGTAGCTACTGCCAGATTCCCCTCCCAATCACCTTCGGATACACCACAAGTCCCTCAGAGATATTATGCAGTATATTTAAAGTTATGTCAGCTGTGCGGAAAGCCTCAGCCATGTTGGCACTGTGTGTTCAAACCACAGCACAAAGGATGTTTGGAAGGGATCCGGAACCACAGACATCAGGTGCTGAGCCCTGCTGCAGCCGTGTTCTGAACACTGGGTTATTTCTATAAGACATGACACTTGAATCAACCTACTTTCTCTCAGTAGGTTCATTTGTCTCCTTCAGACTGGCCAGAACACAAATGTCAGTAGAGAACTTGTGCATGGATATCCACAGACTGGCCCATGCAAGCAGAATTTCAATATCTACACCTTGCAACTGTGGGTCTCTCCAGCATCCATATAAGCTCACTTAAATCCTGCCAAGTAGGCTTTTTCCCCCAGTAAACTTGGAAAAGCAGGATAAACCTGCTGTGAAGGACAATGCCAAGTAACAAGAAGCATCTCCAAGGTCAATAATGTCTGCAGCTTTTGGGCAGCAGTGTGCACAGGTATCAACGTGAGCCATCACATCAGTGTACAACCTCTTTTTCGCTGCTGCCATCTTGAAGCCCACATTGTCCTGATTTACTTCTATCTCCTAGATTTACTCATCTGTGATAAGCCCAAGAGATTTCTTGGCCTAAATGAAGTAGAGCCAAAGTCACCACTGAGTGTCAAACTTCTTTCTCTTGCTGAAGAGAAATAGGCATAGTGAAGACCAGCAATAAGCAGCTACACACAAGCACATCTTTCTCAGTGCCTGGAGCTGCGGCTGTGCTGCTTGAAGAGAGGAGCCTAGCAGCCGCTATATATACACCTTATATCTGTTGCAAATATCTTAGGGGAGAAAAAATGTTTGGAGGGTGTGGGAGACAGTACAAGAAGTGGCAGGACACATGCCAGTAGTGAAGGTACCACTTGTAGTGTGATGTTGGGACAAGACTTGTGTGGTATGTAAATCCCTTGAGATTTGCAGGAGTCTGCTGTGGCAGCTCTCAGAAATAATGTAACAAAGCTGTGTAGATGTAGCTTTTCAAGACTCTGTTTCCATGGATGCCAGCAAAGTCTCAAAGAAATCCTTGCTTTGGACTGAATCACTGTGGGTTTTTCCCCAGTAACTTAGGCAAAACTTCTGATAGCTATAGTGCAGTAGAGTATGGGGTTTGCTGCAATTAAAAGCATCTGTTTTAAAATTTGTTTTTGGTTAAGTTCTTCAGTGTTAGAAATGAAACAGTGAAGTATATTTGGGGAACATCAACGATACAAAAATCAGAGTGCATATTCATATGTATATGTAACCTAAAAAACTAAACTGATGTCTTGAACAAAACAAGCAGCTGTATAACAAATCAGTAGTATTGCACTGAACTGGACAATGCTTATATGCCTCCTGTAGGAAGTTGTGATAGCTTGTAGTCCACATGAATATTGAAAAGCTCTTTTAGTAATCAAACTAGAAATGTCTCCATAGTTCTAAGAAAAAATGCACAAAATTACACATTTTGGGTTTGTTTTGGTATATAAAGTGCAATACAATTAAAGTGTTTTCAAATTGAAAATTAATTTCATTACTCTCCAATTTTTTTAATTTTGGTAGTAAAATGGAAAAACAGTCTTTTCATTTAGTTCATATTGTAATCCTACTGTACAAGCAAGAGATTCCATCCATGTTGTATCCTTTTATAGCTATCCATACACTGAATCTATGCAGATTATGCAGAGGTACACTACTTTGTGAATTGTTTTTAAACAGATGATGTCTGAGGCTTGAGAGTGATCATATTGTACAGTCCTTCCTTCAGTTCTTTCTGTATAACTTTATGCAGCATGTGAAAATTAGCGCTCTGGTTAATATAAGTACTATATTTTATTCATCTATGCTTTTCTCCTGTACAGCCTTCTTTTGATCATAGTTGTTAATAAATCTACCTATTAGCACCACTCTAAAAATTATTAAGTCTTTGCATCCAGTATGACACTTTCTGGCTTATTCAGTTTAGTCAGTACAATTACACTAGTTTATATAGTTTAGCAGCCTGAAACGATTTTTCAGTTAAGTCTGTCTCATCATTGCATACACTCAGAAGACCATTAAAGATGCTAAGTAAGGTTACTAACCTGCCAAATTTTTACTGAAAACATGGTAGGAGATATAAGAGTCATCTGCGGCCTGCAACTAGATCTTTAATTTACTTTCATTGTTTCAGTTTCCTTAAGCGTTGCTGGCTGGCTTGTTGTGCACAATCAAAAACAGATCCCATCAATATCAGTTTCTGTTATTTCTAAGCTACACTTAATAGTATAAAACTATGCACCACAGAGGCCATAGAGTCCATTTCATGCAGTCTGATTATATTTTGAGATAGTGACAGCAGTTGGCTGTAACTTTTTTGTCATAAATACCCTTTCATTCTGACTTTGGAAATATTAGTGTTTTGCAGTGAAAAGTACACAAAATACTCCAACGAATTCTCAATTACACTTGCATTTCAAAATCATCAGGAAGTTAGGGCTAGAAAAAGAAATTTGCACTAAGATTTTTATGGCAGGCTTTTGCTGATGTTATTGCTTGCATAAAAAGATTAAGGAAAACAATGCCTAGATATAAGCTGGAGTTTAAGTGTAAAGTAACTGCAATATCAGAAGTGAGACATTGTGGCTAGTATGCCTTTTTGCTACTATAACACATATTCCTGGATTCTATCTCCTTTTATTTTTAATAGCACTGCAGGGAATGCAGAGAGTTTTAAATTATTTTTATGGAAAATAATATGTATGTCTTAGGTTTTTCATTATGCTTACTTTTCACAATGGCGTCCTAGAAACAAGAAGGTGAATTTGATACTTCAAAATCTGATGCTTCAAAAAAAAAAAGAAGAAAAAGAGGGAAATGTTTCTAAACCAGGTCATTGTAGTGACACTGTTTACTGCATTATCACACAAACCTGCAAATAAAGGAGCAGAGGTCTTTGGTGTGAGCACTGAGGGCCAATTCCTTTTGAAAGTCAATATACTGCATAATATACCATCAAAAGGCAGAGAAATGAAGTATAGATTTTGAACGTGTAGACATGTCTGGATTGGTTTGAGTAAACTATTCAGAATTGTTTACATATGACTGGAGAATGTCCTCAAGGACTAGACTTTAAAAGACAAATACAGAAAACCAACATGAGTCAAACTGGAAAGGAATAACTGAGAGGTCAGGGAACTAATGAGAACTCTGTAACCAGCATAGGAGAAATGGAAAATGGGCCAGCACTGACATACAAGTAAATTTTTGCCTTTCTAGTCCAACATTAAGAACTTTAAAAATGTGTATTTCACTGGCTAAAAAAAAAGGTTTATTTTCTTGTGAAAAAACATGCTGTGCCACTGCAAGTGTTTTTGTATTGTATCATTTCCAAAGAGTTAGGGTCTCTAACAAGATTCTTTTGGTATTACTGAAAAAGACTTTGTGGAGAAAATTTGATGCTGAAGCCAAGGATTTGATTTCAGAATAGTAAAGGTATAGAATTTCTTCTTGCAAATAATTGAGTGATTGTGCCTAGCACATTGTGATGAGTCAACCTCAGCTGGCTGCCAGGCACCTATGCAGCCACGCTCTCACCCCTCTTCCTCAGCAGAACAGGTGTAAAAATAAGAAGAAAAAGCTCGTGGGTTGAGATAAAGATGGGGAGATCACTTACCAATTACCATCACAGGCAAAACATTCTCAAGTTAGAGAAAATTAATTTAATTTATTGCCAGTTAAAATAGAGCTGAATGGTAAGAAACAAAGACAAAACCTCTGAAGTCAAAACATCTCTCCTTATCAGGGTTAGCAGGACACTGTTATCAACAAGGTGGTTTTACATCGTTACTGATAATGTTCTGTGTGAAAGGATTCTGACAATAAGAAGTCTACATCTGAACAAACTGCAAAGCATTAAATAACAACAAAAAGGCCCAACTGCTGCTACATTGATCACACAGCAAGTTAGACTTGGGGGAATTAAAAATACTGTTTTCAGTGTAAAATTAATATATTCATTCAGAAATTAGTGACTAAAAAAGTTGCCTGTATACAAGAATGTGCTACATGTTACATGCATTTAAGATTAGTAAAGATTTCCAGTTCATCCCTATAAATGTCTGCCTATTTTGGGGTATTTATACCACTCTTAGATTTAGTTTTTTCCTAAAGGAAAAAAAGCATACTAAATGGTATTTAATGCCCAAAGGGAAGCAGCTGTTGTTTTTAGTCTGTCCAGAAATCAGCTAACATTATGATTGAAGCTGAGAGAGGAAGGGCAAACTCATGTGGGAGTAATAACTGTGTGAGGAAACAGGCAGTCTCGGAATGAAAAAGGGTAGGTGGGTCGATTATGTGTACATGATGTTGATGATGCAGCTATACCCACAGGAATGCTGAGATGTTGCACTGCTCTGCCTCATTTCAAGCTTTGATTTTAGTACACAAGATCATAGGATACCAAAGCCAATTATAATCTTTAGTGAGGGCATGTCCTAGTATTGCAAAGCAAGATTATTGAAGAGTCTTCATTTAATTTGCTTGCAAATTATTCAAATAATTTTCCTTATATGTGTTAATGGAGTGCTATGTTGAAATGATGAGGCCTGGAGGAGAGTGAGGACAAGACATCGCAGTGCTCAAGGATAATATTGATTCTGATTCACTGCCTCATACCTTGCACTGTTATTTCTGTGAATGCAAAGTAGATGTTAAACTTAATCAGAACCTAAATCATGTAAAACCTTTTTCTCTATGTGCAAGACTCTATGTACATATACATAAAATATTATTTTGTTGTGGTCACTCTACCTCCCCATAAAGATAAGCCAAGTAGACCTACTTTTAAACTTCAAAGAATATTTCATACAAGGTTTTTCTTTATAACTGCATAACTTTATGAAGGGAACTGATAGCAACTTTTTGCATGGATAAGGAATGAAATAAGATGGAGTATTATTTTTCAGACAGAGGTGGTCTGAGAACACTCTGTTGGCTACGTTGTATAGCTACATTGTTTTAGCTTCACATGCAGGCAATAAATTATTTTGAAAAAGGAGAATCAGTTAGTTAAGAGCTAGAATCCCAAGGATGATATAAGGAATGTTATGCATATTTTAGGCCATGATTATATGGACTGAAAGAATTTAGGGAAGTCATGCATGAGCAAAAAGCATTTTTAAAACTTTTGCTGAAGAAGTATATCTACTCAGGAAGGATAGAATTTTTCTGTTGAAGAAAAATTCCATGCTTTACATGGAACCTAAATGAAATGAAAATGCTATGATGATTTGCTATATGAAAAGAAAATTCATCAAAATAAATGTGTTGCTTTCTTAAAGCTCAATAGTATTGGTAGCATTATATTTTATATTAATATAAACGTTCTGAGTCAGAGACATTAGTTTACTGGACATTGTTTCAGCCATGACTGAAGTGAGGCTGTAATAAGGGAGAAATTACTCTGCTTAGAAATGCATTCCATTCTTCAGTGTAATATTCTGAGATACTTATTCTCTTACAGAAATAAACATTGAGACTTCATAGCTGCTGATTAGTACAATTCACAGTTCTAGCTTAATTCCAGAAAGTAACAAGTATTTATGCAGACTTACATCTGATATATGTGCTCGGTGAATTTTCCTGGAAATGACTAGTGCAGAAGAAAAATGGCAAGACTGGTTTTAAAAATGGATTGCGAAACTCCAAGAAGAAAGGTTACATTCCACTGGCAATTCTGGTTCAAATGAGTTGCAAACAACTCATAATTAAATGAATTCAGTATGCAGATTTAATGAACAGATAACTCAACAATATCATTCCACAGCATTTCATTCTTCAGGTAGCTTAGTATGAATTGCTGTTCTCAGCAGAGACCTTCAAAGTCCATGGAACTTGAAATCTTGAAATCCTCACTAAAGAAAAACTCTAGCTGAGGTCAGTTTGAGTTCTTCTTGTGTAAGGATTGAAAAGAAAATTCTGAAAGAAATTGAAAAGAAATTTCCACACTTGGCTTTATTGTTGTTTTAGTTGATAAAGGGCAACAAGCATTACATATAGTAGGAATTGTTTTAAACAGACAAATAATATCACTTATAGTGTGAAATATATTGCAATATAGTCCACCTTTGAGGTCTTCAAAGCTGCCTCCTTGAACTGCATCCACAATTTCACCAAGCTTTACACCACTGAGGCTGCTCAGCCTTCTTCTGATGTTGAGAGCAATCCGTCGCTGTGTGCTCAGCCAGTCACTTTAGGACTGTCCTTTATTTAAAAGGTGTTACCTTTAAATGTTTTCTTATTCCTGGTCTTCAGGAATGATACAACAAGTATGACATGGTCTTTCAAGTGCTTTTTCTTATTTCACAAGCAAGTGTTTCACCCTATGGAATTGTGTACTGCCCTTAAACATTACACTGAGTTTGGTGTCATGACAAACATAACTTGCAAGAACAGCAAGAGAATTTACTATTTGCTATTTATCTTGTTCTTTGACCATAGTCCATTATTGGTGTGGAAAGCTCCCTGAGAACCAAGCATCAACATATCCTTGGCATTAAAAAACTAAGGGTCCCAGATTTCCTCCACAGACAGAAATCTGAGTAGTTCATTGAATCTAACATGCTCAGGATATGCTGAGTACATGCAACTGGGCACTCATGCAGCACATGCTGTGCATCCCATCCAGCACATTCTGTAGGTGTTGAACGTACCACATGTGCCCAGATGACTTCTACAAAGCCTGCTCAGTGTCGCTTTGCATGCATTCTGCATGTACAATGATTTATGTGTCCAGGATTTCTGGCTGCCTGGCAGCTGCTACCCTAGCTGGCCTGCTCAGTACCTGAGAAATTCCAGCTGAGGAGCCAAATCAGCAATATCTAGGACAAGCTGGAACAGTAGTTTACCATGAGAAGCAGGAGATTTGGCAAGTACACGTCAGTGTAGACTGGAAGCTCTCTGAAAATAAGACTGCCTGCCTGCTTCTTCACCACTTTTGTTCCAGCGCTGGGATATACATAGAAATAAAGCCTCGATACACTTACTTAGTCTCCACTGATTTCCTCTCTCCTGGGAAGCTGCCTGCATGTTGCCCACGTCCTCTGCCACTTAGTAGCAAGTCAGTCTTGGTCTCCAGATACAACAGTTGTGTCAGAAAGAGGAACACAAGTAGTATTTCTACCATACTTAATCGCGGAAGTATAACTCTGCTGTTTACTGCTGAGGGATGTCACTTATGACTAACGTAACAAAGCACATTAGCTCTGCAAAACCTGCAGCCATCTGTGAGAAAAACAGAAGAGAAAACAGGCCATGGGGACAAACAGTCCCCCAGATGTAATTTCCCAGCTGTGATGTTATTCATTGTGGCCCTCAGCCTAAAAGCCCCAGTCTGTTTCTGATCTCCAGGTCAGTTTCAAAGCAGTTTTGTAATAAAGGAGGCATGTTTATGTGTCCACCAAAAATAGCAGTAGCTGTTAAAGCTGAAGCTGTTCAGCATGGCTGACACAGTCTTCAGATTCTTTCTCCTTAATTTCTTGGCCCAATTGTTTTGCAACCTAATGCTGAAAAAACATAGTTTCTATGAGTGTTTGTTTTGGATAAATATCTAATCAACGTGCCATTATGACTGCAGTTTTGGAATCTATTTTTTAAATATTACATTTTCATTTTTGGAAATGTGGAACTGAAAACACAGAAAAACAGCTGAGTTTCTGCAGATTTTATTTTCTTAACCACCTTGTCACCATCTGCAGTTTGTCCTCTGTTAAAAATGTGATTTAATTTGCATTGCAGGATGCTACATCTTATTTTTCTGTTTGGTTACAACTCCTTCCATTTTAACTTATTTCCTTCTTTCCATGATGAAATATGACTTACTTTCACCCTGATTCTGTAAAGGTTCTTTTTCTGCTGATGTTCAACTCACTTCAGGCATGATTTCAATGGCTTAGTTTAGCCAGGGGTCTGTGGACAACAATATAAAAATGCTGTACTCTCTCACAGCATCTTTCATAAGATCTCTCTCAAGGTGTTGTAACACATAATAGATGTCATGCATTTCACACAGGCCTGGCAGATAGCTACAAAATGGTAACTGGTTTCTACCATCTTGGGGCAGACTCAGCACTGTGATGAAAGTTTCTACAACCTATTTTCTTGTTCTAGCAGCAGTCAGTTGGCTCATAATATAAAGCAGATAGTGACAGGAATATATTTTTCTTTCTTGTTAGCAGTTCAGTGAAAGGTTCCTGTTAATGATTTTTTTGTTTCTTCACAGTGTTCATAGACTAATCAATTAACTGCCTTGTTATCAACAAATCATATTTTTGATTTACATGAGAATTTGTGTTTAGAATCTCAGAAGTTGCTGCAATGTGAGCCGGGTTCACATTGTGTTGGAGTAGTGCAGTTACTTTTGCTTAGTGTAATTCTTAACACCCTAGAATTAAGCAATGAATAATAAGGTAAAACTTTCAGCTGAATGAGAGCCCCCAGAAAACTGATAGCAAGATGTGCAAACAAGGAGAAAAAGCAGACAAGAACATAAACTCTATTATAATAGCCTGTAAAGCATTACTGTGCCTTTCTGAAATCAGGAGAGACAATCCATCTTTGCTATACTTACTGTAGGCAATGTAAACATTATAGGTTTAACTCTTGCCTCACTTCAGAGGTACACCTAGATTGATGGCAGTTGTAACAGAGCTGTCTGTTATCCTACTGCTCCAGCACAGGGTCATGCTTAGGCAATCGTCAGAGAAGACAGAAGGAAAGATGTCATTGCTATATCTCTTTCAGTCCTTAGTTGGTGTAGGATTTGTCTTCCTTGCTGTGTTAGATCTGAGAACGACAAGAGAACCAGGGAGCCCTAACAGCTTTCTAGCAGTCTTTACCCTTTTTCTGCTTCTCCCTGTAAGAAGATGCTACCATCTTCGGTAATACAAAATTGTCTTTGCAGCAGCACTCAGGAAACTTATTTTGGAAGGTACAAGTCTTTTGGCTTCATGGGGCAATGCATATGTTCATGCCAATGCTAAATATTGTCCATTGTTTCAGAGTAGCTTACATATGTTTGGTTTTACTTTCAAACAATAGGCAATGCCCCTGGGTGACAGTGCATAGGCTGAATGGGTCTTTAGAATGAGAAAACACGATTTGTCAAAAGACTTATTCAGAAAATGCCAAACTGAATGCATTCATTTTAACAGCTCTATTATGCTCCCCTGATGTGCTATTCTTTAAACAGAGGAACCTTATTAGTGTAACAGTCATTCCAGGCCTAAGATGTTAATGTTTTCTTTGGATCTGTGTTGCACTCTACATATGTAGGAATCATTTTCATTTTCTAATTATTACAAATTATGTTCTGTTCTTTAGAAACAGAAGTATTTTCAGGGGGAAAATTTATGCTCAGGAAGAAACCAAATAAACACTTTTTATTTAAGGTTTTCACTAGAATAACTAAAAGCAAATGGACCTAGCTCAAATGATTTAATCAAGCTATGAACTGCCATGACTATAAACTTGGAAAAGGACCTCTCAATAACAGAATTTCTGCTTGTAAGCTGTCTACAGACTGAAAACAGGTAGCCATTGCTGGATTGCTACACTGCATTTTGCTAGTTTATTAACCTAATAAGTTCTTAAGTCAGGCTATTAAATTTGCTCTTTTAAAGAAAAGATGCTAGATGATAGCTAATGCTATATTAGAGGGGGTTTTTTTAATCCTACAGTCTTTTGCACAAAAAGCTTTCCGTGATCATGTCTGTCTAGTACTGAATGGCCTGAGATTTTATGAGTGAAGAATCAAACTTTCAAACTCTAGAGAAGTAGACCTTAGCTTATTCAGAGTAGCACTGTCAAAGAATGATATGCCCTCATGAGCATAGAAATTTGTTTTTCATAGGATCTTATGGTTCATTTACACATCTGGACAGCATTCATGCAGACTTGCAGTATAGGCATACATACTTACATGTACTAAAATACAATAGCTGTTTTTCTCTTCAAACTAGTTCCTAAATCATGTAGGACTCGTGATGTCACCACAGCTGTTTTTGAATGTTGCAGAAGGAGGGCAATGAACATAGAATAGCTGTATTATAAATACATTCTCACGCACTTTAGTTAAGGCTGAGGGAAGACGTCTGTTCAGAGCTGATGACATTATACCAGTTATATAGAATCAGGTTGCTTTTTAAATTGCTGAGCAATCGAAGACGGAGACTTAGGCTCATCCACAACAGTAAATATATACTGTATCTTTACAGAAAGCTATTTCAGATTTTACTGAGATGCTAATATGTGTCTAACACTCAAAAAGCCATTTCTCGAAGGCTTGGTATATATATTACAAGTAAATGAGCATTAAAAAAATGTCATACACCCATTCCCACTTTGACCTTGTTTCCATCACCCTGAAACCTTTACATGACCTCAAAACATGGTAGCATATCTA
>VYZV01020551.1:13362-28188 GCA_013401275.1 Pandion haliaetus | reverse complement strand
CTTCTAATCTTTCATCCTCCGTTTCAATTATAACTTTGAAAAATATGCATAGTTTACAGTGCTGGTTATAAGATTTCCTTTAAATTGATGTTCAGCAGTTGGTCACAAAACCCACAGACAAAAATGCATAAAATAAAAATAGGCTGTCACCTAACCACATCAATCCTCATGGGCGACAATAGAAATTACACGGAGAACAAAGTATCAGCCACTCTTCACCAATATATTTGCAAACACATTTGAGGGTTTTCATTTTATTCATTACCCACTGGCATGAGGCTTCACCTGCTTCTGTAAAAAAAAAAAAACCAACCAAAAAAACCCACCACAAAGGCAGGGGTGGGAGGGAAGGAGAAGGGAAGAGCAGGACATGGGAAATACGTACACAGAAGATATTTGTCCCTTCCTTTCTAGTTTACTTCTATGTACAAAGCAACAGGTACCACAAAGTTTCAACTTCCTGAGCTAGGGCTTTGCTAGCCCTTCCCTAAGGTAGATTAGAACCACAGGACAAACATGGGTGTGATAAATACATAAAGCCACATCTCCAATGCACCACAGGCTGACTGAGTAAATGAAAGGTTGAGCTGTGGAAACATTAACCCCTCCCAAAGCTACAGTTATTCAGCCTTCCTGCACAAAACAGAGGAATAAGAGAGAGAAGAGCATTTGGTCTTTTTTCCTACTTCCACATATATTTCTCAGCAGACGCTTTCAGAAAAGACAAATCTTCGTGTACCTACTGCGTCCTACATACAAGAATTTTAGTATACATCTCCACTGGTAGACTATGTCCATCTCAACAGTAATAAGGATGTTTCACAGTCATCACCTGCTGCTCTTACAGTACACTTTTTCTGCTCCTTCCTGGCACAGGAAAGAAGAAAGCTCTCTGTAATTTTTATTTGGTCCCAAGTGAAAACAGAACTGAACTTCAAACTCTCACCTACAGTTCCTGCACTATAGTGTGCATGATTCAAGCAACATATGAGCATTAGGTTTTGCTCTAGTAAGTTAGATCACCCAAGTTAGGACCCAAGTCCTAAACCACCGGGGCTGGGCTGATTTTCAAGGGCATTGTACATATCTCTGTTTAAACTCAAGAGAATTGGGAGTGAAAGCAAGAATTCTTATATTCTTACAATTGCATTCCAGCATCAGAATAATTTCACAACAGAAGGTTTTTCACCATCATGACAAGACCTTACCTTGAAAAGTGACGGGGGTTTGTTTGTTTTAAGTGGAAGTTATCCGCATTGTGGAAATAAAGATATAAATGGTAAGCTGTTTGTACGTATTGAAAAATAGGACAGAGTGCAATTCCTACCATGAAAACGTCTTTCTCAAATCATTAAGAAGCCTGCTACTTGACAGAGTAACTGGTAGTCCTAAAGTAGATGCACAGCTGGACAAGCACAAATCCCCTATTTTAAATTGGGCTTATCCCTTTGCTAGTCAGACAATAATTCCAATTTTGTAATTCCATTGCCCAGGCACATGGGTTGGAAATCCTCTCTCACAAAATGGTGAATTCTCTTCCTCAAGTATTGTTATGAAACAAACATATTGGTCTCTGAGCCCTTTTAAAGCAGGGAATCAACTCCAGTAAAGGAAACTAAAAGCTGCATTGGCATGAAATAAATTATTCTCTTAAACTTTCTATCAAGCATCACTGCAGCTACTGTAAGCAGGCAGGACAGCACATCAGAGAAAGTTAGAGACAGCACAACGATACTGATCTTAACTGCCTCTGTTCGAAGGAGAGCATTTTATGGCTGGGGAACCAACTCTGCTACAGTGTGATAGCAACCAGCTGTACCTGGAGATTAAGGGTTTCACCTATGGGGTGCAGATATTGTACATGTATTTTTCCTGGGATGAAAATTCTTATAGAGCTTGCTTGTTTTAAATAGTAAACCAAAGAGCAATTGATGGAGATATGCCTGCAAATAAGAGCTGCCACTATTTCGCATACTTTTCCATTTCCTTTTAATATATTGACAGATGAAAACAGTCTATTCATTAATAAAGAATTTATGTTCTAGTTGCTCCTTTTCCATAAAAAAGAAAAAATTAAAAATCAAAATATCCTATTTATAAGATCAGAATTAGCTGCAGCTTCACCACCAGTTGTGATATCATGCAGGGCAGATAATATTTTTACATGGGGATATAAGCACAAAAAGCATCTGGAAAGCTTATAGGGAGAAAAACTAAAGCAAGAAGGTGGCAGGAAAGGAAGCTTAAACAAGGAAATCACAATTGAAAGAATTTGAAATAGCAGGAGACTTGTTCCATAATATATAACATTTTGCAATAAGAGCCTGAAGGGTTGTAAATATGAATGCTGGTATATGTTCTATGTCTTGGACTCTTCAAAAAGTATTTATGATGAGCACTTCCGTGCATGCATGTCAAGAACTAGTTTAGCTGAAATAGGTCTTGCATTAGTAGGTTAGATAGAATAAATGTATGTATGTGTTCAGTGTATGATAAAATCCCATTTTTCATCCTGGGTGATTTAGGAGGGAAGCACATGTCAGCAGATCATCCAAATGTGGAACAGACTGCCTGCTAAATAAAATCTGTTGGGGCTGCTAAACAAAACTAAGTTAATTTGGCATGTGGGCTCCTAACCCAAGTTGCTCTTAATTCACAGACGCTTTTTGCCAGACAAGGGAGTCTTGCTTACAAGGCATTCACAGGGTACTAGGATGCAACGCAGATTCAAACATGTTTCGTTCTTCCTCAGGAAAATTCCCCAAAGGGTGCATTGCACTGGAAAAAAAAAAACCAGAGCAACATGCCATCTGGAAGTTCACAGTAACATAGATGCAAATAATTAGAGTACAGAGCTGCAATGAGAATCCCTTCGCTTTCTCCCAGGGGGTGTCCACAGTTTTGTTTCTTCTAACTAATTCAGTTAGACACCTGAAAGCTTGCGAATGAATGCAACAAGCAAGGCCAACCCTCACAACAAGCAGTCTGAGGCTTGTGGGGCATCTCTGCCCCTAGAGCTCCTAGTCCAGCCCTCCTGCTGCCCCATTACGAGGCCGCAGCCGATCCACCTTGAGCGCAGAGCTTGCACAATTGCAGAGTGGCTTCTCGTCTGCACATCAGCATGGCCAGAAGGTACATGAAACCTCATAACACACAAGACCAAACTCTCCTTCCACCTTTCACCTTCCCCCCCTTCAAAAGCATCCAGGTACCAAGGTGTGCTCTTCCAGATGAAGATGGAGGCTCAGGTCTTGGGAAGCAAAGTGTGCAGTAGGTAAGCAGGTAAGAGTGCGCAGCACTGGGGTCATGCTTCATGGAGTAGGAGACACAATAAGAGGATCTTCAACAGTAGTGGCATTGCTTCCTCACTGCAGAGCACATTTTCAACCTGTATGGTGCTGCTGAAAAGTTTAACAACAATATCTATATTTAAGGATTGCCTTTCTAGCTCCATTAAAGTAGAATTTGAAAAAAAAAAAAAAAATCTGACAGCAGGGTGACTTCAGTGTGCACAGATTCCACAATTTAAGACCTTCAGCATCCAGAGATCTTAGTGGTTAGCATAGTCCCAAAGGCTGCACACATACATAATTGTGCAGCCTATTTGATTCACAGTTCCTTAATGACAGTGCCTGTCCCCCTGCCTCGGCAGTTATGCAGTTGTTCCCTTTAGCTTGTGACCCAATGACAAGCTAAGATGATGTGCATGAATGTGACAGTCCATCTCCTTTTTTCTTAATTCTTGCACGATTACCGAATACAGCCTGGCAGGGTTTCAGAGTAGCAGAACTTAACAATTCAGTCTTGGTTTTTCAGACCTACAAACCCTACTGTATGATATGGAAGACAGACAGGAGTAATGGGTCAAGAGAGTTAGACTAGAACCAGTTCTTATAAAAAGCAAAACAATTATACTGAATCTTACTTTCATAACTAACATTTGAAATGCCCAGAAAAACAACTTTGTAAAAATGTGTAAATAGTGTTTCCAATATGCATGACTTTACATTTAATTAAAACTGAATATAGTAATTATTGTGCGTGAAACAGCAATTTTAAAAGTACTGAAGTTGAAGAGCTATACAATAAATATATACTGACTTCTGCATGCTAACTTATGCACAGTTGTAACAGGCTTAAAATGGAAATGTGTACATTTTCAACTTTAGGAGACTTAAATAAACTATCATTCCTCTTTCATAAACTTCATTGGCAAGCTTTGACGCAGTTACTGGTCTTCATTCATTTGGCTAGCGATCTCCTTTACCAGCGAGACTCATGATACCCTGTACCACATGAATGCTCTTGCCACTCCTTTTGCTATTTTGTACAGAAATCTTTCACCACTCACCATCAGCTTCATTACATCCAATCTAAATCCTGCCCAGTAAAGACCAGCTTTACTTCAAGAATCAGAGGTCTGCAGAAAGAAAGGGTATGAGAAGTCTTGCTTTTCAAATCTTAACTTCTACTGCAGAATGAGCACAAAAATATCCAAGGAGAATTATTTTTAAAATTAGTTATTTTTCAAGCCTTGTAAGGAAGGGTATTCATCACAATTTGTTAAGTAGAGAAATCATAATTCTTAGCATTGCTTATTCAAGCTTCTTCTAGGCCATGGATCAAATTTGGGTCTAGAGAAATGACCTGGCTGCAAAGGGAAAGCAATCAAAGCAGCTGTAATAACTCCAGTCTTTTTTTAATAAAACGACAATAGAAAGAGCCATTGAACTGCAACTCTAAGAGAAAAAAAAAATTTTTAAAAATCTTACTGTATGAGACCATACAGATCTTGAAGCAGTTTAAAACAGTCTTAACCATGCTGTGAAGAGGAAGAAACTGAGCAATGGTGAAGCAAACTGGACATGCCCTGGAGAGTGAAAGAAGCAGGGACAAAGCTGAAGATCTCCAGAGTCCACGTCTGGTATTCTACTTGCTAAACTACCCCAACCACTTCTCACGACTGTAATATTGTAACTCCAATAAATGGTATTTATTAATGGAAGGCTTTAACAGATTAAACTATCAGAGTGCATTAGCAAAGGAGAAATACATATCAAACCAAATGTTGTAAAAGAATGGAGTAAACAGCCTCTTTTCCAACTCTCTTGTTACATGGTATACTGCATCACAGCATAAGATAAACAAATACTTTCCAAAAGTGTGGCAAGAAGCAAAGCCTAGCAAAATTGTATTTGGAAGTATTCCTTTTTTTTCCGGGTCATATCATGCTTGAAAATAAATAGCTTTTTAGACCATACATATTTCACAAAAACCTTTCCAGAGCCACTCACTTACCAGCACATTTCTTATTTGAGAACTACTGCAAACCACCTGTGCTCAATACATACAGTCACACTATCACCACAGCCTTCCTCCAGGATATATGTGAAAAAAACTACAAAGCATATCCTCCATCTTGTGAGGTGAGTAGCCATACAACATGTTTCTCAGTTTTGAAGATACAGCCTTCCATCTTATTCAAAGAAGAGTAAGCTTCATTTCCCAGGTACCTGCATGTGAGCAATTCAGCATTCCCTCATCTGAAATCACTCCCTCCCAGTAAGAAAGTAAACAACACAATGTCAACTGACAGATTTAGAAATAGGTCTATGAATCCAGGGAGGCTTCACTAGAATCACTCAGAACTTCACAAAACTTCTGTTTCCCCAGAATTTCTTTGTGGTAGTTGACAAAAAACACTTTCTATGAGTAACCAGATACTTGTGGAGTTCCCTTCAAAGAATTTAAGGTAAATGGTAAGCTACATTGAGAGAACTGCTTAGATTAACTGTTAAAGGCAATGCAGCTTTTACCTTTCTTGCTTTTTTCTTTTCAACACCACATCACTGGCACAGCCTGTGAAGCATTGTTACAGCTATGCTTTTTAGCCTTTATGTCTTTTAGGACATGAAGATGTCCTAAAAGAGGCATCAGCAGCAGCTCTGAATAATACTTCTTAACTACAATGGAAAAAATAGAATAACAGGAATAAAGAGGTCTCCTATTTAAAAAAAAAAAAAGGAAGAATTCATAAAATATTTAAAATCTGATTATTTTATGATGAAGATCACAGAGAGATCCCTTTGCACGAGCCTTTAGGTCCATCTCTAAAGTACTTTGCCTTTATCTGCCAGACACCATTTCTAATAATTAAAAAGTTCCTGGACTTCTGATTCTACTTTCTTCATGATTACTTCATGCTGACATCCTTTCAGTAAATTTCCTGATACATTACCAATTCTTGGCCAGATAAGAGGCAACTTTCAGACAATGAAACTAAATATTGAACAATTCTAAAACTATTCTGCAGCAGGGAATTTGTAAAAGAAAAAAAAAGACAATGAAAAACTTAAAAAAAAGAGAAAATATTTTCTTACATTTGTTTTAATAAGTTATTTTTGTTTCTGATGTAGTAGACATGAAATAATAGTTAACAGTGACTGCAGAAGTCAGGAAGAATTGCTCTACTTTTTGCATCCACATAGCTTCTCAAATAACATATTTTGAAATGACAGAAAATACAAGAGAGGGCAATAAGCATAAAAAACAAACATGTGGCTTACTTTAGATTTAAGGGCACCACAGGAGGAACTCACACTGATTTATCCTATTTTTATGGAGCTATGAAAATAAATAGTGCAACAGCAGGCAGAGCTCCATCACCTGTTCAATACAGCCAGGGAAAAGTCAGAGCATGCAGTGACAAATCCCCTGCAATGCAAATCATTTAACAATGGAGAAGCTAGGAAGTACGGACACTGTACTAAGGGAGGCGGCTTGGCTCCCTGGTGTTGGGTTTCTATTTGAAAGCCTTATCTCTGAATACAACTCGCAGGGAATGAAATGACTCTACTTTGAAGAAAGGTAGAGACCATGGTTCTCTCCAAGCATAACCCACAATCTTCCTGATGGAAGAACTTTCATGCCAAGTTCACTACAAGTTTTAGCTTTAAACAGCCCCTCAAAAAGACTTCTGAAAGCAAAATGGTTTTCTATTCTTTTTGGCATTCTTCCTCAGTACAGAATTTTTCATGCCTATATAAAGAACAGTGAGACACACCACAACCATTCTTTTGGTAGAAACAAAAGTACGTAAGATTAATTGGCCACCTTCAGGCACTGAAAGAGATGAGCATTTGAAATAAACATAAGGGTAAGAAAATGAGAAGTAATTAACCTTTTTGGCTCATCTGTCTCCCTGTGCTTGCAACTGGGCATGCAGCTTTGTCACATCAATGAAAAACTAACTGATACAAGTACTGGTTCTTTCATTAGCTCTGTATTCTTCAGTGTTCTCTAAGAGATGAAAATAAAGCATAGTCCTGTTCTGAACCATCACCAGCATGGATGTGAGAGAGTCTATTTCCAAAAGGTAAAATCCATCCAAAAAATGAATTCTTTATTACAGGAAGAGCTTTTGTGTCACATTTCAGTAACTGGTACAGGTGCATATCAATAAAAATTGTGCTGCAATAGCCTTTTTTGAACCAATGTTCTCTATATGAGGTAAAAATATGTTTGGAAATGGGGAGGTCAGGTCCAACCAGTCCCCTGAATTTTTTAAATATAAATCAGTCATAACTGGCTGATTGACTGCAGGAATAGATCAGATCACCAAAAGTCAAAGGGAATTTTGGGTGGAAGTCTGATGAAGACTGTTATTCGGGAACAGGCTTGCAATGAATACCAAGTGACACCATTATTGTTTAAATCATAGCAGGGGGAGAAAAACAACCAAAATTCTGCATTTTTCTGAGCATAATATCAAGATTCAATCCTGTTGTATAGTCCTTTAGATTACTACCCTTGCATTTCATTTTCCCATAAAGTCAACAGAAGACTCCTTTCAACAGAAACTACTTATATATGGCCAACTATTGTTCTAAGTAAAAATAAAAAAAGAAAAGCGAGAAACTTGCGTTGTGTCACAGTGATGTGCTGAGAGTAGCATCCACCATGCAATCCCAGTTCTAGGCAGAAAGACCAACACCACAAACAGCCAAAGAATTTCTGACCTAGTTCCTTGGGGTCAGTGTCATCTTCAGTACACGGGCTGGGGAGACCCACCCACAGCTGGATGAGTGATCCCTCAGACATTCAGCCAAAGGAGCAGGACAGCAGAGTTGGCTGGGATAATTAGCAGTTGTGAGTTAAGGCCAAGAACTTGCTAGCACAGAAACAGTTTTCTTCTTGGAAAAGAAAGTCAGAGAGACCTGTGAATTCCATGTAGCCATCCAGTCCCCTAACAAGCAAGGACTAAAATCTTCTAACAACTGAACTGAAACTCACTTGTCTAAGTTATCTTAAACCCTATTCATATTGTACCGAGAGGGAACTAGAACCTCCTATGGGCATTTTCAGACTGCAAAACAGAGAAGAGTCCTTTTTTTCCTTAGTATCCTTTTTATCTTAGGTAACAGTGATATTGTAAGTGCACCCAGTGGTGAGAACCGTAGGATTTCACATACATCCAGACTCCTTCCTCTTTCACTCCCACCCATTTTCCCCCACCACCCCCTAGAGTGACAATCTTTTGCAATTTTTCTTATGAAAGCCTGTCAAATGAAAATTTATTCACCATCACTATATAATCTCCATTGATTAATGATCAGGAATCCCTACCAATTTACACAGATGAAGACTTCTGAAAAATACAAGATCTTTTCAAACTAACAAAGACTTGACTGATTTGAATTACATGTAATCTCTAGTCATCTCAAGCTTTAGTTTTCCTGTCTAAAAAGAGACAGTGGTGGTGTCCTGGAGAGCACAGCCACTAATCTTGCATGCCACGTTCCCTTCCTGCATCACACACAGGAAGGGAAGATCAATGCGGTGCCTGCAGTGCAAAAACAAATAGTGACAGCAGGATTGCCAAGCTTTAAAGAGAAAACCTTGGCAGTACAAATTCTACAAAAAAAAAAAAAAAACACCAAACAATTTTTTTTTGCTATAGGTCACTAGTTTAAATTTTGTCCAAGTCAACACCACACAAAGGTTGTTACCATCTGATGCCTGATCTTGTGAGGTGCTAAATGATCTCAAGCTCTGACAGTCAGCAGAATCTCACCAACTTCGATCTCTAAAGATTACTCTGACATGTCTGGAAGGGGTGGGTGATTACATTTAACTGCTCTGAGCACAAACCCGTAGAAAAGCACCCTCATTATATCTGTCACCTTTATATCCAGCTCTCCATAGAGAGGCTAAAGGCTCCAGACAGTAAGTTACCTCATCTCTCCTGCAGCGATTCCCCAAGGACCGAGGCAGCTCATTGATAAAACTTTGAGATTACACCTACATCAGCTTCACAGGTTATGATTTTCCTTTACAGAAAGGAAAAGTCAATGCAATAAAAACTAATAAAGCAAAAAATTAACAAGTAACACCTTTTAAGTAAAAGGAAGTAGGGCTAGTGGACCTCATAATTGCAAAGAATCAGATTCTATTGTTGGAAGTGAGAGCAGGAGTTTCTATTAAACCACCAGAGGAAAGCAAAAGGCAAGAATCCCAAGTCTGGTGGAGTTGAAACATTTTAGCTTCTGTTAATATTCATAATGCTTATTTCTGCATATATATGATCCGATGGAGGCAATGTTCATACTAACATCTCTAACACTCCTAATCCCTGAAAATATTCTCAGATTTTTACAATGTTTGTTTATCCCAGTGTTTCATTCTTGTCCATTGCTCCAGCCCCAGATTTGAAAAATAAATAAATACTGTTCTCAGCCCCAAAAAGATCACATTCAATCTTGCTCCACTTGCAGGTTACAGATTTAGCATCATAAAAACCCACTCAATTAAAATTGGGAACTGCCCAATAAGCAGCAACACTTGCATCTAGTTCTGGAAGGTCCCCAGATATATGACTTACAGTCTGTAACATTTTTATAGATCATGAGGCTGGTTTAGATGGCTTTTATGAGATGTTTTAAAATTTATAAGTTTTCATTTTCCCCTCCCTTGGAGTCCAGTTATTAAAACAGAGAGGCTTTATAGGTAGCTGGGAACAAGAAAATGACCAGATTATAAACAAACAAAAAACCTGTAGAATATTTCAACTCCTTCATGCTATAAAGGAGGCCGCTTATAGGGAATAAATTATAGTGTGGTAAGACACAGTGTTTAATCATTCAAGATACCTTTGGACACTTCTGAATCCTTGTAAAGCCTATGGCATACGATATGACANGCAAAAATTTCTGGATAATTAGAAATTTAACAAAAAAGTTTAACACCTACCATTATAGATAGGTTTTAAGCTTTTAATGCCATAAAGTACTGCACATTATTCCTGTCATGCAAAAGAAAATTTGTACTTAATAAAAAACCCACAAACCTAAAATACCTTGTTTCAATATTTAGAATGGTTTCTCTCATTGTCCTCTTGCTTTGGTATTTAAAATACTTGAACTAAGTGGCTAAGGTTATTTATGGGGGAGGGAGGACAAACACAAGAACTACTCTGCTTCAAATAAATATATTTTATGCAGCTTAATAAGAATAAAGTACCATTACTGAGATTCAACTTTGATCAAACCAGCTCTAAGCTACACTGATTAGAATCTTTGACTCAATCATACATTTTCCTCAGAGGGCTTTACAATTTTTTAATAAATATTTTACTATTAATAACATGTAGTCTCCAGATCAGTTTAAGATACTTTATCTTGAAGAACAAATCTTTGTAGTTGAAAATTATGCTTTTATCTTATTAACTTCCTTGGTTTTAAAAACTTACCTACCTACCTTATTTTACTAAAGTAGCATTCACCTCTATTTTTTTACAACATTCATCTCTATCTTTTAAAAGATCAGTTTAACAAGTGTAAAGATACTAGAAATGTCTTCTTTTTAAATAGGGGAAATAGCACTTACTGTAATTATTACCCTAAAAAAAGCTATCATAACTTACCCTTATATTTATCTTTCAAACACAGAACTTAAAAACTATTTTTCAGTAAGCACTCAAGTCTCAGAAGATATATTTTCTAATTAAATTAAATTGCTTAACCCATGTCATACATCCCTAATCAAGCGCAATAGTTTTAAAAGATAGATTTTTCCCAACAAAAGAAAATAGGCTCAGCATTTGAAAAAAACCCTACATTATATGTAAATGCAATTGCATTCTTTATACCAAAGATAGGCCAATAACATTCACACAAAGGGAGATTTGCGACAATTCCAAAACCAGAAAGCTGGACCAACTTTCACACAAGCATATTCCTAGAAAAGCAGTCACTTAACATAGCACAAGCTATTGAAGAAAATCTTTCCAATTTAGAGAGATATTTTTAAGAAAAATACAAGTAAAACAGAAATCAAATCTCTAATAAAAATATGTAACATAACCACAGTAAAAAAAAAACCCAAAACAAAACAAAAAAAAAACCAAAAACCACACAAAGCATACAAAGGTCCTGGCATACCCAGGTAAGCAACAAGTATCTTGAAAAGAATAATCAACAAAGCCCAAATATTTGCAAGGTAGTCAAGCACTGCTCTCCACTCACATGGGAACTGAGTGGTAAAGAGCAGTTATAGAACAGGTAATAGTGACAATTTTATTTAGAAATTGTATTGGGTTTGCATGGCAAGGTTTTGGTAGCGGGTGGGTGCCCAAAGGAAGCTGTGACACCATGAGAAGCCAACGCTGGAGCAGGCTCCTGGCAGGACCTGCAGACCCATGGAGAGAGGAGCCCACGCTGGAGCAGGTTTGCTGGCAGGACTTATGACCCCACAGGGGTGACACGCTGGAGCCATCTGTGCCTGAAGGACTGCACCCCATGGAAGGGACCCACACTGGAACAGTTTGTGAAGAACTGTAGACCATGAGAAGGATTCATGTTGGAGAAGTTCATGAAGGACTGTCTCCTGTGGGAGGGACCCCCCACTGGAGCAGCGGAAGAGTATGATGAGTCCTGCCTCTGAGGAGAATGAAGCAGCAGAGACAACGTGTGATGAACTGACCACAACCTCCGTTCCCCATCCCCCTGCACCACTGGAGGGGAGGAGATAGAGAAAATCAGAAGCAAAGTTAAACCCAGGAAGAAGGGAGGGGTAAGGGGATGGTGTTTTAAGATTTGGGTATATTTCTCATTACCCTACTCTGATTTGATCGGTAATAAGTTAATTTTCCCTAAGTCTGTTTTGCCCATGATGGTAATTTGTGAGTAAGTGATCTCTCCTTATCTTGACCCACAAGCCTTTTGTTATATTCTCTCTCCCCTGTTCAGCCGAGTTGGGGAGTGATAGAGCAGCTTTGGTGGGCACCTGGCATCCAGCCAGGATCAATCCACCACAGAAATTAAAGATCTTTTTCCAAACAATCTTCTCTGTCTCATAAATCCGTAAGTCAAGCAAGGTAACACATTAGCCTGGCAAAGCTACCTCAAGCCAATCTCTATAGCTTTTGGCTCAAAAAAAAAAAAAAAAAAAGTAGCTTTTTCCTCCTCAGTTTGTATGACCAGCATAATCAAGAGAGAAAAGGGAGAGGAAGATAGGGCTAACTTTTAAGTCGAGTTTGGAGCAAAGTTCAGAATTGCATTTTTGGATGCAAAACCCCAGTAGTACTTGCTCATTTCCCCATTCTTCTTTATCATCCTTCTACTTGTGGCTCCTTTCTTTGGGAAAGCTTCAAAAGGATAGCTGGACAAACATTAAGCTCAGAGACATGAGGCTCTTGTTGACTTCACACAAGGTCATGACTTGCATACCTGCTCAGTGACGGGACAAATACCATATGGACTAACCTGGAGAGCATTGTGCATGAGGTCTTCAATCTACCGAAATATATCTTATTCAGTTTAAAGAACAGAAATAAGTTTTAAGCACATAAGCCTGTTTCATTCATTACCCAAAAGTTCCAATTAAATTTGCATTATTTATCTTCCTTGAACAAAGATGACAATCACATGTTACAGGTTATTCACTGCCTTATCAAAAGACAGTGCTATAATTGTATATGGTCATGCACTCAGTCGGACATCAGTGTGTTCTGTCTGAAGCTTTTCAGAACTGTAGTCCAAGTGCTTAACTCTTTGCAAAGCCAGGATCTTCCACGGTGACTGCTGAGGCACTACATAAACATAAACACACAATTCTGTGTCTCAACTCCTTCAGACCAGATCACACAGCAAATATTAGTGTTTGGTTGGCTTCATTCCACAATTACTGTCAGAGACCTATCATAGTTGAAAAAATGTAATTATCTATTTCTTAATACTCACTCCCCAAGAAGATAGGAGTTATGCAGAACATTACAACTCAGCTTCCAACATTGTATACAAGACAATGTGTTGCACATAAAGCACTAACTCTAAATACAGCTTGCAGGTACTTAGAACACGCCAGTTCACAGCATATAACAGCTGGATGTTTTACATTCAAGGCTCTGTTAAACTCGTGAGTACTTTATCAAGCAATTCAGCATCAGAGACTCTCCAGCACTCTGAAACATTTGTAATCTGCTTCATACATTGTTCCATGAAATGATAAGAAGCGCAGTATCTCTCCTACTGCTTTATGGGAAAGTTAGCCTTTCTCTAGCCTAAATAATATATCAGTACTACAGAAATGCTTATTCCTTGATTGGTTTCCAGAAAGTTAAAAAAAATTCATTCTCTTCAACCCAGTCCACTACAAAATAGTAGTAAATCATCTTTATTACAAATGCAGACTATTTGTCCAGCTACATTTCCCTTCCAAAGAACAAAACTGGTTTTTTTATAGTTTAACTAATGTCATTCAACATCAAATACCACAAAAGGCTTCTACCCCCTCCATCTAGTTCCATGACAAACTGTCACACTGTTCAGATATAGAATAGCTGTGAAAAGTTCATATCAACAACACAAGTCTTTGAAGCATCCTAGAAAAACTTTTGAAGTAGAGCAATATTTAGCACATTTGCTTTTACTGCTTCAAGTGATGTTGTTCACTTGTTCTGAAATTAAATAGTTTAGCAAGATGATCGACCAAAAATCTTAATTAACTAGAGATATGCTGTCTATACAAATCAGATGAAGCAAGTGTAAGCATCCACTGTTCTATGGTGGTTTCACAGCAGGGCAGGGGTAGCAGAACTAGACAAGTGTCATTTCCCACGGATTTGTGTCCTGACAGTAGCTGATTTCAGAATCTAAAGCATGAACTGTTTCAGCAGATACAACAGCTTCCATAGCCAAGAAGAATACAAGACTGTCCACCTGCCTAGAATTTCTGTTGTGGTAAAAGCAAGGGAGAACCTCCTCCGGCTGCAGGGGCTTCTTCACAGCAGGGAATGCTAATAGGGTCTCACCAAACCAGCTACCTCTTCTGCAATTTTGCCCTCCTGCCAAGTTCAGCTGAAATTAAACAAGACTAGGAACTAGAAGGGAAGAAGAAATACACATGCAAGCACAAATGGATTTCCTTTGGAAAACAAGATAAGATGGTAAATGTAATATGAAAGGTTTCTCTTTGCTAGTAATTAGCATAGAGCATAGTGTAATTATAAAGCAGAAACGCATACCATGCTGTGTATGCTACAAGTTCTCATCAAAATTGCCTTAAACTTCACATTTTTATATAAATGTGTGTGTATATATTTAAACATAAATGTCCCTGATTATATGCACATATAAAAGGCAAAATGAGGTATACTATTTCCCCTTTTGGCTATGCAGAATTATTTCGACTCTGAAAAAGCATAAGCCTGAAAACACTTTAGAGTTACCCAGTCATCTCATGCAAGAAAAAATGCTAATCAGAAAAAAAAAATACAAAAGGAACACTTTTAAAGAAAGGAATTGAAATTAAATTACTTCGCCCAGGAGT
>VYZV01020551.1:0-11478 GCA_013401275.1 Pandion haliaetus | reverse complement strand
CTTGTAAACTTCAGCTTCCATGTGTAGGCCTCCACTTCTGAGTTATCTACAAAAAGTCACTAACCAATCTGAAATGGATTTAAAAAAAAAACAAAAACTTTATTTTTTTGTTAGCTAAAAGGCTACAACAAGCTGCAAGGTGTAAGCATACTAAGACTAATAATACTAAGTATACTGACACTTAGATGTATTAAGACTGTTATAGATGCATCTTCAAAAAATCAGCAGGATCTTGTATATACAACATAATTATTTTTTCAGTTAAAACATTTAGATTTCGTAATGTATTTCTACATTCTATGGAATATTGCGAGTTGAATATTGGTATTGTTTCTTCAAGAGTAAAGGGAGCTCTTCATTTTTTCCCCCCCTCATGCGTAATACAGTTAGAAGAAAAGCTTGAGAAATAGCTCCGTGGTTGAAATCGATCATATTTTTAGGTATCTATCAGTTCAGCATACAGCTCATCACCAAATTCAATTTTTCACTGACTTGTTAAGTGTCAGAAGAAAGTCTGATGAATTTACATTTTAAAAAATGTTTAAACTTCAAATTTTAATTTAAAAAAATAATTAATTTTAAAATTATTTGACATAGCATGCAGGAAAAACAAAATACTTGTTTCTACAAGCATCAAAGCATGTCATGCCCCAACTTCTGGACAGGACACAGCTTCTGGTAGCTCTAACCTCTTGTGCTTGAGTACATCCAACAATCCACTGGTAACATACTGACCTGGTTGGACTGTGGTATGCCTCAGTGACACCTGATGCTTAACCTTGAAATTTTGCATATATCTGGCAGTGAAGATGTAAGTCATGGAATTCAAGAGTGAAGAATGCAAGCAGAAATCTCCAACATATCTTATAACATTTGAATAAACACATCCTCTCCACATTCTTACCTGAGGCAGTAAGAAGAAACCCCTAGCTCAGACTGGTTTTCAACTAATTGAGTTTGTTGCTCCTTATTTTGGGCAAGAGGAGCTACCTCATTTTCTGCTCTGGGTCTGAAGTGGGAACAGGCTTAGTTTATCAGGAGCTGAAAGCTTGGCTGTAGTTCCTAAGGGCAGCCTGCAGATCATTCACCCTTCCATTTAATTATTTCCCCTTTTTCCCCTCCTACAGCTACTTAGGGTTGGATTTCAATGCCAGCAAACTTGACTAATAGAAAAAAAAACCAGTAGTTCATAGCAGGTAACTAGAGTAGCCAGCCCTGACAATTGCACACATCATTCCTTCCACCCCTCAAGAAAGATGCATTTTTGAGAGGTAAAGCAACCCATTCTACCACACCAGCCAGAGACAGTTAACAACGGCATAAGCTCTCTCATTATTAGTGGCACTCCAGATAAGAGCTTTCAGTGATAAAACTTTATGGTTGATAAAGCAACGCATAAGCAGTGCCAATGAATAGCAGGAAATAATTGATGGATTACGTAAATGTATGTACACCATCAAGACCTGAATCAGTCACTTGAAGTGTGAGCTAAAATAAAAACCTCTCTCCAGATGAGCTAGGGGGATCAACAGTAATCTTTCACAGCTGGAAACGTACACACTACAGCACTTCACAGAGCTCAAAGAATACAATCTAACAGTTCATTTACACACTGGTAGTTTAAGAACACTGAGCTCCCTTCCAGCTGATAGATGTCTCACAGTTTTTGCAGCCTCTGAAAGCCTTTGTAATTCAAAATGTGCCATTAGCATTCACAAAAGGTGAAATAGTCCCCCCACATAAGAGCAAACTATACCACAGAACAGTTACTCAGAAGCCTTTGCTAGAAGTTAATGCAAAAAAATTCTGTTTACTAACAGTTAGCAATTAAGGCCCCAGAGTGTACACCTTGTTTCATTTCAAACTCCTGTAATTTTTATGAGTAAGGTATCTAGGAGGGGAAGAATAAAAATGAAGTGTCTGTTAAAATGCAAGAGAGGTGTACCTAATTATAAACCACAATAGGATTCAGCTGGTGCTTGAAGAAATTTGCTCTTAGTTTCCTAATACTAGAGCTTAGCAATTGCATAGTCAAGTTTTTCCAATCATCCCCCTAACTATACATCTTCTAGTTTTCTAAAGGGGATATTGTTACAAAAAGAGAACCATGCATATCAATGTATTGTCTTGCAACTTGTATCGTTTCTTACATCCACAGTACCATTAAGACTTCGCTGCTTACCTTTTACATCTACTTTTCACAAGTGAAACACAGGTGAACAGACAGGGTTTCATAAAACAAGCAAGAGAGAATCAATCCATAGAGTACAGGGTGCAATATCTGCCACCCAGTATAAAAATAGATACGCAAATCCAAAGTAATTCCTGGTTGTATACCAGGATATTGTATATCCTTCACAACCTGTACCATCCATTTGAATTCTGCAACATAACACACAGAAATCTTCATCTCAGTCTGGTTTACTACCAATGAAGAGCCAACACAAAAGCCAAGCTGCACTAAATCAATCAACATGCAAATCTAGTGAACTATACCTTAAAATATTATATATAATCACCAAACATGCAACAGAGTTGCCTTTCGCAGGCACAACAGTTACCTGTCCGTGACTCATGACACCCAACATACCTAAATATCAGATAAGTAACAATCCAATAGCTCCCTGCCCAAAGGGGTTGCTAGGTCTGAAACACAGATTTTTGCCAGTCTTCTAACTTATGCTTGACTTTTTGCACCCCAAGTACTTTCTACACCTTCATCTTCCCACTCTAGGGTAGTCCTGGAGAAGATTTATGCCTCGCCTAGCTCACAAATATAAACCAGGTTTCCAAACATATACAAATATGCATGCTCACAATAAGCAACAGTGACCCAAAATAAAGCAAGTAAGTAAGCCTTATTTGTTACCTCTATACACAAGGTGTATCATCAACTTCTAAAACACAGAAATCCTACCTGATAGCTGTCATTCAAAGGCAGACCTTCAGGAGACCACTACCTCTCTGGTGGCAGCCACTTTCCTGCTCCCAGCAAAGCCACCCTCACCCAGATGTTGCAAATTCCCTTTCAAAGGCTCCCTCACAGCTGACTCTCCTTGCTGCTCATCAAGCCCACACCTGCCCACCCCTCTGCTTTCCACCTAGAGTTGTCTGCTGGCCCCTACATGCACTCCATAACTTCCCTGCGTACCTCTGGCATGTGTAAAGCTGACAGAAACCGTATAACTAAATAGTGGTGGATTCAAGGTATCTGTGAAAAGAATTGTGTAACTCTGGGCTTGACCCTGCTACTGTTGAAGTCAGTGGTAACTCTCCCCATTGATTTCAAGGCAATGAGGTCAGTTTTCCTGCTGAGGAGCTGCGACATTCCACAGTGTTCGGGAAGGAGAGTGTCAGGAGGCAAGAGGCAGGTTTCTGTCCCACAGTGATGGGAGCAATCAGTCTTTTCACTACCAGACAGTTCAACCAGAAGAACTGCTGCAGATGCAAAATCTCTCCTCAATAGAAGAAAATATCTTTCTTTAGCCCAAACAGCTGAGTATCCATATCTTTGAGAGAGGCAGAACTGCAGAAGTTTTGCTACTGACCTTGCTAAGAGCAGGATAAAGACTATTTTTTCCTGCAAAAAGTCATATTCTCCTTCTCCACTGAATAAAAATAAGGAACAGAAAAGCAATAACCACTCATTTACTCTATAGCATCCCTGTAACATTTCTATAAAAAATTTCTGGTGGTTTTCCTAAATATATTTTTTTCCAACAGTACTAGTTTTTAAAGATTTAAGAAAGATAATGGAACTTTTCATGAAGGGATGGAAATTCAACTTATAATCATCTGCACAACATGAATGTCTTGATAAATCAATGATGCCAAACAAACGCAGGCAGTTGTTTGCCCTTCACGTCTGAAAGCTCAGTTTCTCGGGTTTGTCAGATTCAATAAACACGATCCATTAGATGATGGAGCAAATGAATCCTGCTGCATGCAAGTAATATAAAAAATTCATTTGAGATACTGGATTTCATCTCAAAAACATGGCCCTTTTCCAGGGGGAAGAACTAAAAAGTAACACCATTTGCTTTAGCATAATAGATACTTCATCTGGGTATGTCGTTCTTCATATGCAGCTAGATTTTACTTAACTCTAAAAATTGAAACCTATACTGTACTGTCTTCATCTCTGCACAAATTAACATACCTGTAGGCATACATAATTTAATAATTGTGTCAAGAGAGTCTGAAAATAATAGCAAGTAAAATAATAAATATTTCATTTAATAAATAATAAATATATGGGTAGATGTTGATTTCATGCAGATTGAGCTTCAGAAAGACATGATGCATTAGCTGCATCCATCAGTAGTCCAGGGAACCATTAGAAGCTTCAGGTATGAAGGGGGTATGAATTTCTTCTTCCCTGTGTGGATATGTAAGTAAAGTCCCAGTTCCCTGGCTCAAGAAGTTCTGCATCTTTGAACCAGCCAACACTACTAACCCCCTTGAAGGTTATATAACCACTGCTCTCTCCATTTCACAGAGGAAAAAAACGTATTAAGATTTTAGAAAAAAGACAAAGATTAGAGGACCAACCACTGCCATCAAAATAACAGATGTGCTTCAAAGGTGCCTAACTCCAAAGAAAGGGCTAAAGGACAGCAAAGGTGGGTAGAGTGAGGAAAGGTTGGTCAGGGCAATGAAGAACAAAATCTGGTTCCTAGCTGTGACTTCAAAATAAGCCTGGCAACTACTTCAGAAACTTCTATTGTGAGCTCCTTATCTATAGGAAAATTATCTACTCTCTTATAGAATCATAGAATCATTTAGGTTGGAAAAGACCTTTATGATCATTGAGTCCAACGATTAACCAAGCACTGCCAAGTCCACCACTAAACCACGTCCCTAAGCACCACATCTACACGTCTTTTAAATACTTCCAGGGATGGTGACTCCACCACTTCCCTGGGCAGCCTGTTCCAACGCCTGACAACCCTTTCAGTAAAGAAATTTTTCCTAATATCGAATCCAAACCTCCCCTGGCACAACTTGAGGCCATTTCCTCTCGTCCTATCACCAGCCACCCGACAGAAGAGACCAGCACCCACCTCACTACAACCTCCTTTCAGGCAGTTGGAGAGAGCGATAAGGTCTCCCCTCAGCCTCCTTTTCCCCAGGCTAAACAACCCCAGTTCCCTCAGCCGCTCCTCATAAGACTTGTGCTCCAGGCCTCTCACCAGCTTCGTTGCCCTTCTCTGGACACGCTCCAGTACCTCAATGTCTTTCCTGTAGTGAGGGGCCCAAAACTGAACACAGTATTCGAGGTACGGTCTCACCAGTGCCAAGTACAGAGGGACGATCACTTCCCTAGTCCTGCTGGCCACGCTATTTCTCATACACACCAGGATGCTATTTGCCTTCTTGGCCACTTCAGCACACTGCTGGCTCATTTTCAGCTGGCTGTCGACCAACACCCTGTGGTGGTATGCTCCCCCTGCCCCCACCAACCAGACCTTTATTTCCCGTAACCCTGCTCAAGTGATAACCACCAGTGGAGGTTCTAATAGATGCGTCTGGTCATGCCAGCTAGCTGCATCTGGCTCAAAGTGGATTAAGGGGAGACAGGTAACAATACAATCACCAAGGGCTAATTTGAGCAATGCACCCACCTAATGACAGTGCTGGTCAATATCCAACTCAAGCCAAATTTGGAAGAAGCTAACACCTGTAGTTGGCATGCAAATATGACTATGAGTCAATTATCTTACTCCATAAATAGTGGACAGCCCAGGACCCATTAAGCTCTCCTGCATGGCAGCAGGCTGTATGCCAGGGTCTCCCCTTGAGTAGGGACGTCTCTCAAGGTTACTCCTCGAGGTTGAGAGATTCCTTACCACAAGAGATTCTCAGTAAGTGATTAATAGCATGCTAAACATTGAAATCTTAACTAAAAGATATAAAGGAATGATTGCACACATATAATCCTTTAGACATAAATCGTTGACCAAGTCTGGGACTAAGTCTGGATCCAGACACACTTAAACTCCCCTCTGAGAAGGAGTTTAGAACACAAGAAGGTCCTTTCTGAACCTCATGACTCAACAGGAGGGTCTCCCTGACAGTGTTGTTTCACCCTGTCCTCTATGCAGTAAGTATCAAGTGAACCTTGCCATTGAATCTTGTTAAACCACTGTTGCATTTACTATCAAACTTTGTTAAATCGCTGTTCTATATCATTAAACATTTTGCCATGTCTCTCTCATGAGTGAAGTGCGTCACTCCATCCACAACACACCCCCAGGTCCTTTTCTACTACGCAGCTTTCCAGCTGCTCTTCCCCAAGCCTGTTGCATGGTGGTGTTGTGACCCAAATGCAGGACCCAGCACTTGGCCTTGTTGAACCTCATACAATTGGCCTCAGCCCATCAATCCAGCCTGTCCAGATCCCTCTTGTAAAGCCTTCCTACCCTCAAGCAGATCAACACTCCTGCCCAACTTGGCGTCATCTGCAAACTTACTGATGCCCTCATCCAGATCATTGGTAAAGATATTAAACAGAAGTGGCTCCAATACTGAGCCCTGGGTACACCACTTGTGAACTGTTGCCAGCTGGATGTAACTCCATTCACCACCACTCTTTGGGCTCGGCCATCCAGCCAGTTTTTCTACCCAGAAAGAGTACACCCGTCCAAGCCACAAGCAGCCAGCTTCTCCAGCAGAATGATGTGGTAAATGGTGTCAAAGGCTTTTCTGAAGTCTAGGTAGACAACATCCACAGTCTTTCCCTCATCCACTAAGCCGGTCACCATGGCATAGAAAAGGTATGGGAAGGTCAATTCATTTACATTTGTTAAATGTGCCAGGGCATTTAGATTGCAGTGCCACAAAATGAGAAGCTTTATAATAAACTTTGGTGCAGTCATGACAATTATGCTGTTTTAATAGCACTAGACAACATTCATCCAAAGTAGGGTATAAATCGCTTGTGGTATAATTTTAAAACTCTCTCTAATCTTAAGAGCCCACAGTCTAAAACCCTGATCCAACACACATTTAAAACATGCATTCTAGAGGCTGTGCCAACATCCACAAAAAGAGAATGAAAATAACTCTTTTTTTTCTTTCATTAACCTTTCTCTTTTCTTCACCTGAACTGCAGTAGAATCAGTTTCTTACAAAATCAGAACCACTTCTCATAACCACAGATTTCACTTGCTCAGAAAGCCATAGAATCTTAACATAAATCATTCTAATTGTTCACCATAATAAAAGACTTAAAAGGAATTCTTCATCTGTACTATTACTTTTTAATACCAATTCGTGTAAACCATATAGAATGGCAGAGAAAAATATGTTTAAGGCTTGAAATTGTACTGCTTGCATATCAGGCATCTGGACCCTAACAACTGGATTATTGCGTACTCTGTCTGACATCCATCAGTTTCTCCGTGCTCTACAGACATCCAAGATAGTGAATACTTTCTCTAGATTTGAGGCAGTGAGATGAAGGAGGGAGGTAGAAAGAGGAGGAAAACTATACTTGAAATTTGTTGGGTCACACCACTGCATCAAACACTCTTTACCCCTCCAGGCTCTTCCCTTCTGTACCTGAACAACCTCTTCCCCCTCTGCCAAGGCATGTACGCAAGAACACTGTCCCCTCAGCTCAGTTCCCATCATTATCCATCTGAAACACACTATACAAGTAGTTTATTTAATACACCTGGTGATGAAACATCCTTGAAAGGAAGGTATGTATTTCAAAAAATGTCTTCTAATAACCAGGAAAAACTGCCCGGGTTTTCAATACCTAGGTAATTCAAGATTACTTTGATCAGGATTCAAGATTACTTCAAGATCATCACATTGATGGTGTATTGCAATTAGAGGTCTGAGGACTGAGAATGCAAGATTTAAAAAAATTAAAACATAAGCCATAAACTTCCATTCCATCAATGCCATCAAAACGCCTAACTTCGCAGCCTGTTTGAAAATGCACCCTCCTTTCTAGCTGCAAATAGCTAAGTCCTGATGTGGTTGCCAAGACACCAGTACTTGCGATTCACAGAGTTCACGTTTGAGAGATATTTGCACTTACAAACATTTAAGAAAGGAAAACTGAAGCAAATCAGAAAATTTGGTATAAATTCCTCTTACGATTTGTCAGTATCATCCTAAAATAATGCACGCATCCCAAACCTCCCATCAGCAGATTATTATGTTATCAAAGACATGTTTGTGGACTTTTGTTCCAACTGTTTCTCTGAAATAAGGAATTGATTACCCATGTACTCTGCCACACCAAGACTTTATGGGTTTCACTGACATCTCTTCATGAATTATAGCATGGTCACTAGGGTCCTCACCAACATCAAGCTCTTCTAACTCATCATCCCACTTTGTGGATTACTGCACTAGTTCACTGATTAAATCTGGAGTTAATCATGATTATTGTGCTGTAAAGCACCTTGGGAGACATGACATGAAAAGTACTAAAAAAATGCAGTTGAATTTGATTACTCTGTATCTTCTCAAACCCATTTATATGTTAAAGACTCTTTTATTACATTCAATATTACATTTCATACAAACTCCAGTCTCAACCCAATTTTCCCATGCCATTTTTAATTATTAATATTACTGTTTGCAACCAGAGATTTGACATGGTTGGGTCCTCTTTGTGCTAGGCCCTCTACAGACATAAAATAAATGGCAATTCCTGGCAACGATAATTCACAAGGTGTAACAGCCAGTAAAATACAAAAAAGACCAGATGAAACAACCGAGACAAACAAACAGAAAGGTGGAAGGAAACCAGTAAGTAAATCATAGACTATCCACATAACTATTTAAAACAAAATCTGTCACTGCTTTTTAGCTTCCCCAAAATATATGTATTCACTAGGTCTCAGTCAAGCAATGTTGTTTTCATTTTACATATCCATTCACTTTTATGAGATTAAGAATAAATAAAATGTGTAGCAAGAAAAGTTACAGGTAGTTCTGAAAATCTAAAGATTGGAAATTTCTGCAATTCACCAGGCCCCTACTATATTTCCCTCATAATATCTCATTGCAACACAATACTTCTTATACNGTCATTGTAGAGGTATGAAAATGAAGAAAGCAGTTACTGAGTTAGCCAGAAGGGTAAACGTGTGTGAAGTGTGAATGGCAAAACTCTGTGAAGTGTTCTGCAAGTCTTTCAGGAATGAACAGTAATTCAGAAAGGATACAAGGCTTCAGAAGTGGTGTGATATACCGAAGTTTTCCTAAGGTGCTTTTCAACACATTCTCTAAAGGATGAGACCAGATGACCTTCCTCCCTTTAAACAAAAAGANTTCCTCCCTTTAAACAAAAAGCTTTTCCAAGTGGAACAGATGTCGGTAAAGACCATTTGCTGCATATCCAACATCATATACATTAGATGACACTTCCTTTCCAATACTCATTTGCAAGGAAAGAAAGACCAAATACTTGGTATAGCAGACCAGCTAATCTAGCCACAGATTTAGAAACATATCCAAGTATAAATTTACATTTCCCTTTAGGACCTGTACTTTGTTTAATAAAGAAGAAAAAAAAAGAATTAGGGAAAAGTCAGGATCATGTCACAACTGTGGCTTCGTTCAGTTACGTTGACTTTTCCAGTTCTTGTATCCTGAATCTAAGGATAACATCCAACTCTTGTTTAATAAAAAACCTAATTTTTAATAAAAAAAATAGTCCTTCCTCTATTTAAATTTGTTTGTCATCCCTAGCAGGTTACCTTTACCACAAAATCTGACTAACTATAACTAAGTCAATTTAAGTTGATAATAGCATAGGGCCCTGCAGTAAAAAAAAAAACAAAAAGAGAAACAAAAAACCTAAATAAATAAAAATGCAGAAAAGCAAGTGGAAATTATCAATGCATAAAAAGCACATTCTTACTTACCTGATTAGTCCTGCCAATCTTCATGTATTAAGGTTGTACACTTACAGCATTATCCTATTTACAATCTTAAAATGTACAGGTCTTTAAGACTAACCTCTCTAAATATCAGTGACAAGCATAATTCTGTTCTGATAAGGAAGGATTATTGTCTTCCTGTTTAAGAAAGCAAGTGAAGGTGAAAAATGAAATCAGTTAACACCATCTGTCTCTAGAAGTCACTGTGATTCCCCTTATTTTAATTTCTGTTGTTATTAAGGCCTTCATCTAAAGCATATCAGCAGAAACAGCAGAACAGAAATATAAAATGATACCATAACAGGTTTATGCTAGTGAAAACTGATTACTTGAATTCATCACTTTCTAGTCACTAGACAAAAAAAGGAGGAAGGGGGGGAGATCGTATTGCAGTAATTAGCAGTCCAGGTTTATTAAAGAACATTTTTATGCAGTCTAATATAGCATTCTATATCACAAATCAAGAAAATATGCAAACATGCAAAACAAGTGAGGAATTTCTCCATAACTTTTTATATAAATATATGAAGTACAGTAATAAAGCAAAGCAAGATGATTTTATTACTGATTTACTTATTCAGCAGCTATGCCAAGAATGAATTCAGTTTATTAGGTATCTTTTCACAATGGGATAGCAACCAAATTTCTTTTATATCACAGAACGTACCCTTTTAAATGATCAAGGTCACTCTTTAAACATACTTTTCCTCCCTCCAGTTGTGCCTGTATCAGCCTTTAAAGCATTCAAAACAGGCAGTAATTTTATTCAGGAGTTCCTTAAATACTGTCAGATTCATTACTGTTGACCACAAAACAGACATTTGCCAAAGTGACTCAGCAACTGGCTACTTGCTGGCTAAAGAAAGCTGAGTCACTGCTTCTATCTAACAGAAATGTCCTACATCAGATTCAGACTACACATCAGTATGTTGTTTACCAACCTAAGAGGTAAATAAGGTATTGCTGAGAGTTACAGAGGGAAGGAAAAAACCACAGAAATGAAGATGAATGCTAGGAGCCTAGAACAACTGGAAACGATAAACAAAACTCTGACACACAGAGAAAGCAGGAATTGAGTGCCAGGAAAAGACAAATGCTGCTGTAGATTCAGATGTCTTTCCCTGATAACAACCACAAAGATTAGTGTTTGCTGCCAGCTAAATCACAGAGAAATATCTCCTAGTGTCCTGTACTTCAGCCCGGATTATTAGATTGTACTGAACTGTGTAATTAGGCCACCACCAAATTAAGTACAGCGAAAGTTCAAATTCACTTCATATAAATATGTTAAATTAAAGGGTTTGCTCACTGAAAATCAATAGTGATATAATCGTGCATCACTTTAACATCTAAGATGACATGTTTTCTTTCCAATGCAAACCTGCAGATTTCCCATCATTAAAGAATCAAACCAATAAAGATGAACCTTCCAGAGCCAGGAAGGAAGGAGCAGCTCAGCTCTAGTTCTGGCAGACAGAAACTCATCACCAACAAAATGAACTGGGGAAGGAGGGTGTTTCCAGCATATCAACTGAAAAGTATAATCAAGAAGGAGATTATAAGCATGCTT
>VYZV01020548.1:25037-52527 GCA_013401275.1 Pandion haliaetus | reverse complement strand
TTCTCCTTAGCCCTCCTTTTGTTGCTCATGTTTTTATAGAAAGATTTTTTATTGTTCTTATGGCTAAATGGCTGTGTCAATAATTATGGGGAACTCCCTCAAAACATTAGCATCAAGGTGGGAGAATATATGAATGTGCTTTCTTGAAAACGTAATATGGGAATGATGGGGAGGGACATAATGGGTAAGAATTGTCCTTTGATACTGAATGAGAGATTTAGACAGTAGAAAGACTAGAAAAGGCTCTGAAAACAAGATAAAGATTTCATATTTGATATAATTAACAGGAAGATAGAGTGAAGAGATTCATGGGGAAGGACAGTGTGACATTTTTGAAAAATCCTTGCAGGAGTACATTTGTCAGGAACAGGAAAGGACTTGGTGGTATACTTGGGTAAAATTTTTACTGTGTGCATGGACAACAATGGCAATATATAGACATGTTACATAAAAAAACATCTGCAGGACTTAAACTAGACCGCTTGTGGAAACTTTAAGGAGATCTGAGGAATAGAAGCAGGTTATGAGTCTTTCAAGCAAAAAAGATTGTAATGGTGTCCAGGCATATGTTTCCTGGGAGGAAGGACTAGGGTAGTTTTAATCTGCATGTTAGTTTTAGCTGGTGTGGTGTGTGCTTCCATGTCTTCCAGTAGCATCATGTCCTCATGGCTGTGCAGACATTTCAGACTATAGCTGCCTACTGCATGGTAGGCAGTAGTGAAAATTCCTTTTGAGGAATATTTAAGAATTTCTTTTGCTGCACTGATCACTGATCTCAATGTGCAGTCTGGGCAATGAAGAGATGGCAGAGAGACAGGCTAAGATTTCAGGTTTGCTAAAAGGGGCAGGCCTGAGATTCAGTAATAGTGTAGCTGTCTTTGTGGATGAAATATCCCAGGATGAGGCACTGAGGAGAAGGAAAACCAAAGCCAGTATTCTTTAAAATCCCATTCAGAAATTGGAAGAGTGATTCTATAAGGTCACAGGCAAGTTCTTCAAGATAAGGTATTTTCTTTACATCATGAACTCCCTATGTTTATATGTGAGATTACAAGTTTAGTGGTGATCATGATCTTCCTGTTTCCCCTGGATTCCCATGGGGCTGAAGTTCTTAAGGGTGATGGCACAAACACAGTAACAGAGGATGGTTAGACAGAGTTAATGTTAACACGTCATGTACAGTGAAACAGATTCTCTGAAGAAGAATTGGTTTCTCAAGAGAGCAAGCTTCCTGAAAACATATTTACTTAAACATGCTGTAGGGAAAGATTTAGAACACTGAGTCATCTGGAAGATGTAGAACAAATGGGGAAAATAAATGGAAACATCACCACGCCTTTGTCAAATGTGATCCTAGTCTTCTTTAAAGGGTTTTGGGTAGGGGAGGATCCTGAGAAGTGTGCACCACCAAGTACAATTTTTATACCAAGCAAGTTATTAGGAACTGTAATAAAGGATACAATTAGTGGACATAGAAATAATTATGATGTATGGTGGAAGAACCAGCATAGTTTATTTATAAGTGAATCATGTTTCACAGAGTAATAGATCTGGTTGACATACTCGAACTTCTAAAAATGATGTGACAGAATCTCTAAATAAAGACATTCAATTTCTTTAAGCTGTTATGAGTAAAGAGGTATGGACAACATCTTTCATGGTTCAGGACTTTCATGTAAAACTTCTTACAGGAGGAAGTGGAAGATTTGAGTAGGTGGGAGGGCAGGCAAGAGTGTAATTTGAAAGCCATCCCATTCCCTCCACTCAACCCATATTTCTCAGAATCTCTTTCCCTTTGTATTTCCTCTACTGCAAGAACTGAGGGGAACCTAAGTAAATTACTAGGTGCCAGGCTTACAACAAGCAGAAGGAAATAGTTCCTCAGGCAGCACAGAATTAAATAGTGAAACTCCTTGTGACAGGATGCCAAAAGTACAAAGGGGTTCAGAAACTGTTCGAAAAAAATCATATGCTTTTCTTCTGTCAAGGGCGAGTGAACTCTGGAGGCAACACCTGGCTCAGGAAATCCCTAAAATACTGATTGCCACAAGGTCGGAGGGAAGTGTCAGCCTTTAGTTGACCTCATTCTCATATTGTATCCCTAAAGAACCAGTGCTAATCATAGTTAGAGATAGAATAGTAAGTTGCCATTGACCTTACAAAATGTCAGTTGCATATTCTCAGGAGAAAGCAAATTCAAGAATAATATGAAGAAAAAAGAATTTAAGAAAAAATATGGAGCTCTTTGTTTTCCTTGTTTTTTCACAAGTACTGACTAGGGGAGGAACTACTCAGATGCTCACTTCAGAAGGATGAAACAGCTTTGCTGAGCACAGATGGACTCTCTGGGTTTCCCAAAGAAAGGGAGAATTAGCAGAAGAGGCATTATATTTAGGAATTTTTTCTTAGAATTTGTAACCTCTGTGTTTTGCCTGTTAAGCAAAACAATGATGTGCAAGAGCTCAATAAAACACTTCCATCTTGTTTATCTTGTGCCTTTGGAGTTCAACTGTAGACACAAATGCTTGTACAACACCTTAGAGTCTGGAAAATGGTACCCTTAAGTCACAGTAGAATTTTAAAGGCATGTACATTTGGGACAGGCTAATGAACTGTGGGGATGACCTGCATTGCACAAGTTTGCCTGAAGACCCAAAACTGAAGGATGATGCATTGACTAGATTATTGGCAGATATTCAGCTAGACTTTGGTGCAGGGTGTCATCTTTGAGGGACATATTGAAGGAATAATTAAGGAGGTCAGAAAAGAAACAGAGGAAATCATAGAAATCCAAAGAGAACAAGACTGTCTTTCACCCTCAAGCCTTTGGATGTCCTTTTCCTCACATTTTGCTTAGTTTGTATTAATTCAGGGCTATGTTCCTGCAGCTACGCAGAGCCCATCACTCCTGCCCGAGTTCCCTGTTCACTACTAATGTCACTCTATCCAGCCTCTGAATCTGATCTCCTTCCTTGAAGGCCTGGTTTCCTTTGTTCTGCTCTGCATTTCACGCAGAGTAGTTATTCAGCTGGTTTCTTTAGACTTCATCCAACTAATTGTGCCAGTACTCTTTGAATAGGTTATCATTAAAATTATAACAACCCATTATTGTGCTTTGTCTGGGAGGGATGTGATGCAGCCTTTGTAAACAAATGGTGGATTCCCCACATAATGAGGCCTTTCATGATTCAAGAGTTTCATAACAACTGTATAACATCAACTAGAATGTACAAGTTCTATAGAGATTCCCCCCCTCCTTTCCCATAAATCACATGTTACTAATGTACCTCTTGGCTACAGAAGAATTATTAAATATTCTGGTAAAAACAGCTTCAGTTGCAAAGGGAAGGAACCACACAAGGAGAGAAGCCTCAGGTAGAAACTATAAAGGTTGTGTTCAAAGAGCTTCAGAATGAAAAGAAGATGGAGCGATACTGATGAAACAAGCTGGCTCAGGGTGGGATACTTTTATAATGGGAGTGGTCAAAGCAAGCTCATGTGAGGGAATAATCTGAGGGAGAGTGAGAAGTTACGCGTAGTAAAAGGGAAGTGATGAGGAAGTATATGATGGAGATCAGGAAATACCATACTATAAAAGCAGGTGGAGACTGGAGCATACAGGAAGAGGGAGCACCTCTTCCCCAGCTGTTTGCTTGTTATGAACTGACCTGAACGGTCTTGCTTTCTGTGCTTTTGGAGTAGCACCCCTGTCTCTCCAGATACACATCAGTCTCCACCAGAGTCCTATTGGTCTGGAGTTATCGCTCGTCAGAACCGTGCAGTCCTGTGGTCCTTTGTGTTAGGAAGCATGTAGCATACTTCTGCTGTTTCCATAATGCCAACAGGCAAGTTATGGGCATTTGCTGCATCAGATGATATTTTCAGGCCTGATGTTGTTTGTGCCTTACATTACTTTATCTCCTTTGAAGTTGGTATTGGCATGTATTTTTGCCATTTGTTTCTGTTGCGGGCTGTCTCTTGCGGCTTGACCTCTTTTCATGCTCCTTGGGCTGTGCCTTCCCCCATGACAAGGGTGTGGGCTGGCCTGTTAACTTGTGCCATAAACACATTCCTTCCTTCAGGGTGGTACTGAGGATGAAGCAAGAGGTTAATAGGAACTTTTTCAAATAGCTATGGAGTTTTGTCTGGCGGGATGCATGCTGTGCTGTTCTATCCTATCCTGCTGTACTGGCCCTGCATGCTTCACTTAAGTAAATCTCTCTCCAGTCACTGATGTGGGTGTGTCTGTCACTGCTGCATCAGGAGGGAGTTATCACTGAGCCCTTCATCTATATGTAGCAATCGCCAGTCTAACTGTAGAGCTTCAACTTGTCTCTGTGCTTGTTGCTTTATGCCCTTGTATTGACACAAAGCAGATGATTGTAGCTTTGTTGAGGTCATGGCAGGTTTTGTTCTCTTTGGCCTTCCATACTATGGATCTCCACGTAGTTCAAAGTGGTTATTGCGTTCTGTGTTGTTGCATCATGAAGTTTCCTGAATGACCAGACACTTGTTTGCTTTTCAAGCCACAAAATTCCAGCTCAAAAAGAGAGAGTTCTTGGAACATACAAAACAAAAAAAGTCAAGTTAGCAAATGAAGGCAGTGATGTAGTTAGTCAGCCAGTTTAAGACTGTGTGGGCTGGAAGATTCAGGCATTCAAATAAACACTCTTTTACTTTTCTGCTAATCCCTCTCTGCTCCCTCTTACTTTTTTCCCCCTGACTTCCTCCTCCTGTTAGCTACTAATTGGTGTAATATTATACGGGTATGTCTTTGATCTAAGATACATATTGAGTAAGAAGAGTAGGTAAAACTTAGTAACACATCAAACCAAAACCATTTGGAGTGGTTTCTTTCTGTGATTCTACTCTCTTTTCTGCCTAAAAATATCCTTTAAAATTTAAGATGATCCCTTCAACGCTTATTATCTGAGGTAGTTGCTATCCCAAGGGTAAAAACCTTCTAAAGAGGAACTGCACATTGCCAAAAGGCTGGCCACAGGATTTTTATCTTTAATTTTGATCTGCTTTTAGAACTAAGTATCAACTGAATAAAACTTAATGTGTGTGTATCAACAAAACATGACTGCAGGTAAGTTCAAAGAGTTTAGTACACAGATAAATGAACATGTATACTGATAAACATACTCATTTTGTGCATGACTTGATTGGGTAATGTTTCACTTACAAATACAACTCTGTTTGAAAAGTGGAGCCTTTTTTTTAGAATTATGATGTTTTGTAAAAAACAAAAACAAAACCCCAAATCCCAAACAGATAAAAATACCCTCTCAGTGTTTTGCCTTTGGCTAATTTATGTAATATAATATATATAAAAATCATAAGAAAATGAAAAATTTTATAGTTTGCCTGAGTAACAGAGTTCCAGAATCATAAACTGGGTTTACTACAGATGGTAGTGCTAGGTTATTCAGGGTATAACTTTGTTTCATTTTTGGAGGGGTCAGTACCATGAGCCTTGCACATCTCAGCTCTTTTTCATGCTAGGGACTTCTGAGTTCACAAAGATTTCAGAATCAAACATTTAGTTTTGAAATTCAGACTGCGAATTTCTTTTAGAACAATTTAAAATTGGTTTTCAATTTTACTAGAACAGAAAATATATTGTTTCAAATAACTCTTTGCTTAGAGCTAAATTTTCACATATGGCTTCTAACTTTTCAGTTATTTGCAACAGTGAAGTATCTTGCACTTTGTATAACCATTTCATTTTGTCTTTCATCAGGTACTGTTTCCTTGTTTTCCTTGAAGAGGGAAAGAATATCCATCTCCAGGCAACCCGAGGGATACATGCATGGACAAATTACCATGAGGCAAGTTGGGGTGTGGATTTACAGCATGTTACCTACTCCACCCAATGGCTTCTCTTTATGGTACATGTAAGGTCTTTGCCACCCATCCGTTGAGGTGCAAACTACATTACACTCAATGGGGGTAAGATTACATGGGCATCCAAGCAGTTGCTGCTAATGTATTGTAATTTCACAATCTGTGTTATCTCTTAGCAACTTGTTTGTGTGGTATACATTTACCATAGCAAAAGGTTGTACACAAACAGAAAGGGAGCTTAGAAGGGTATTACTTGCAACCCAGTACTCAGTATCATCTTAGTAAGAGGTAAAATGTGTTTTTATTTGTGTGTAGTGTAGTGTATTTGTTATTGTGAAATTCCTTTACAGGGTGAAGTGTCCACGAGGAGTATTTTGGGAAGACATTTTAGCCAAATAGTTTTTTATGTTGACTTTTTACTGAAATGTTTTTCTACACATAAGTTAGAGACATTGATTTATTCATTTATTGCAAGAAGACTGTAGTTAATATTATACTTCATGCATTAATAAGAGATTTGGAGGGTCTTCCTCTAAAACAGAGGGTGATCTTTTATTTTTATCTTCTTTTACAAAGTTCTGCAATAGATTTCCTCAAAAATCACAGGATTATGAACAGTTTGATGTTACTTTGTATAAATATAAAACTGACTGTATGAAGTGTGGCTATCATTTTTAACCTCATATTCAAAAGCCTCTTGTTTTCTCTTTGTTTCCTCTCCTAACTTTTCCCTTATTTTTCTGTTATTCACTTTAACTTTCGGTCACGCAGGTTTTCAGTGGTTCCACTTAGTTTTCACTTAAAATGTGTTTATACCACTTGCCCAATGTTGTTTGGTTCATCAAGCAGGAGAGCAGAAATTATATAACATAGTAAAAGAAATCCAGTTAAATCCATACTTATAGTTGTTAGTGCTGAAATATCTATGGCTTATTTATTAAACCCTATGATCTGTGGGTATCTAATTACTAGAACTGTATTTGTAATTTCAGATTTCCTTTCTCTTTTCATTTCTTTGTTCTCCTTTACTTCTGAAAAATACAGAAAAATCTTAATAGAAATAGTTTCATATTTGTGAAGCCAATTCTTTAAAGCATTGGAACTACAGTTTTCAAGGAATGGATTTTTGAAAATATTTATGCACATAAAAATGACTGCCCTTTCCTTCTAAAGTGCTCAAAGCCTGCATATAAGCTGATGAAAACTCAAATTTCTTTGTATACTAAATACCTTTGAAAATCTGACTTCTTAGACCTCCATTCACTTTTGAAAATGGGACACATGAAAACATTATGCCGTTTCTGAAAATATTACCTCATGCCTTCCCATCAACGTTTATCATGTTGAGCCAAACTGCAGAGACTGCTGACAATGGTTGCTCTATCGGAAGAATGTGTACTTTGGCAAGCACAGGTTTTCTTTTAGAAAAATGCAAAAACTGGAATGGTATTTTTAGAGGAGCTATGAAGGGAATCCTAGTAAGTTTCCAAACCCATCAGGTTAGTACTTTAAAACTGGCAGGAGTGGAGAACAAAATGTGTCTTTTAATGCTCAGAGTTATATAGAAATATAAATTAATCATAACTTGATGTGAAAAAAGCACTGCCATACCTTTTTATGTGTAATACACAGCCCATTTTCTCAAGGAGCTGGTAAAAACCAAGCCAGTAATCCTGGAACTGATCTCACAACAAAAGCCGGAGCTGCTGTCTGCTTTTTTTCTGTGTTGTATTACTTGCACTGGAGTATGAGTATACAAGGCCAAGTGCAAGGTCCTGCACATGGGTCGGGGCAATCCCAAACAAAAATACAGGCTGGGTGATGAGTGGATTGAGAGCAGCCCTGCAGAGAAGGACTTGGGGGTATTAGTGGATGAAAAACTGAATATGAGCCAGCAATGTGCACTCGCAGCCCAGAAACCCAGTTGCATTCTGGGCTGCATCAAAAGAAGTGTGGCTAGCAGGTCAAGGGAGGTGATTCTGCCCATCTACGCTGCTCTCATGAGAACCCACCTGGAGTACTATGTTCAGCTCTGGGGACCCCAACACAAGAATGACATGAACCTGCTCAAGCAGGTCCAGAGGAGGGCCATGAAGATGATCAGGGGGCTGGAGCACCTCCCCTATGAGGACAGGCTGAGAGAGTTGGGGTTGCTCAGCCTGGAGAGGAGAAGGCTCCAGGGACACCTTACAGCGGCCTTCCACTACTTAAATGGGGCCTACAGGAAAGATGGGGAGGGACCCTTTATCAGGGAGTGTAGTGATAGGATGAAGGGTAACGGTTTTAAACTGAAAGAGGGTAGATTTAGATTAGATATTAGGAAAAAATTCTTTACTGTGTGGGTGGTGAGACACTGGAACAGGTTGCCCAGAGAGGTTGTGGATGCCCCATCCCTGGAAGTGTTCAAGGCCACGTTGGATGGGGGTCTGAGCAACTTGGTCTAGTGGAAGGTGTCCTTGCCCATGGCAGGGGGGCTGGAACTAGATGATCTTTAAGGTCCCTTCCATTCTATGATTCTATGAGGGCCGCCTCGTTGGACACCATCCTATTTATATTTGCTTGAGTGACCACTGTTACACTGCAGCAAATGAAACGTAACCTGCACCTGCATGAAAGAAAAGTAGATTAGTGCATTTTTACTGCAGGATTTGAGCGTATGTACAGGGACTTATCAGAAAGTATCTGGTGCCTACAAACTCCCAGCCTTGCTTATCTTGCAGTAACCTGTTCTAATTCCCATTGGTTCAGGAAGCTATTGCAATGGGCGAAATTGTAAACGAAGCTTGTGGTATGTGAAGTAAACTCCAAGAGACTGAAACTTGATTCCCTTGAAAAGCCTTGAAAAAGCAGCAACAGTTGGTGTTTTCTCTGCTGACTTCAGCTGGGTTTGGATTAGGCCCCATCTTTTGTCCTTCAGCAACAAAAGTAGGCTGCTGCAATCTTGCAGGAGTTAACAGATAATGTCTTGAGATTGCACCAGGCTGTGAACAGCTGAGGCATAACATAAAGTCTCAAAATCATTTTGCCATCGTGTGAACTGTTTGTGAGTCTGCACGTTGCTCTGCAGATGGTTGGGAAGCCCCATGGAGCACAGCAGGCACTGCAGCAGGGACCTGATCCAGACCCTGCTGAAATCAGGGAGGAGGGCTCCTGTTGTCATTATCTTGCTTGGATGAGGCCCTCTCCAGGAAGCAGCAGCCACCACTAGAGGAGTCCAAAATGTGAGTTCCTTTATATTTTTTCTGTTCTGCAGTTGCCAAAGCTCTTCTTGCTTTAGTAGCTGTTGCAGTGTCTCTTCACTTAACAGCTCTTGAGCAACTGTTGCTTTTTTCTTTCCTTTCATGCCACAGCCCGTTATTAAGCAACTTTTAAAATACGTACATACATAGATCTATAATACATACATTCTTCAATGACTGGCTTGTACATTGACTGAAGAGGTAGAAGGGACACGTGTCTGGGGGAGGTTTCGGTCTTGCTATGGCCTGAGGAAAACAAAGTTACTTTATTTTCTCTTTGTTTTCTTTCTCTAGAAGGTATGTTTCTCGGTTGTGATGCTTTGGAATTTTTCCTAACAAATTCATATTTTTAGTATCCACATGCCTTTTTAGTCTTTTCTGCGGAGAGAGGGTTTGTCCCAAATGCCACTCCATCAGAGACATCTCTTGCTGGGTTTCTCAGGCACGTGCTTGGAAAATAGAGGAGGTGACAGAGAAAGGTTCCCAGCATGATGAGGTAGTGCCTATGCATGCAGGATCCGAAAAGGGGCATGCTGTTTGTGGAGCAATGGATATGCGCAGAGTAAGGATACTGAATCCTCCTTCCAGCAGTGAAGTGGGAAGCACAGCAGCTGTGCTGTGCCACTGATCTGCTATCAGGTCTCTACAGAATGTCCTAAATCAACCAGCTTTCCCATGCCTAGTGTCAATGCAGTTCTAATCTCTGCTTCCAAACAGGTTTAAAGGCATATGTAGCTTTTGAAGATTTTCATAGATTGCTGCCAGAAAAAAAGCATTTGTGGAACAATTGAGCTGAATCATTTGGGGCATACATCATGAAGTGTGTGTTACTTGGCAATTATAATGAAGGCAATTCCCTTTTCATTTAGTGACACAGTTGTAACTCACACTGCTTCTTCAGTGATGTATCCCACATTTTCTATGTCCACTGAATTAAACCATTATAGGTATGATTTTCATCACTAGACCTTTTCTCCCCACCTCAGACATATTAGCCATGCAATGATGTTGCAAACATTTCCAGTCACCCAGAATCAGTTTACTAGTTACTCTGACTAAACAAGTTCAGTACATCTCTGAGGTCCTTTGCCTTCTGGACATGTAGCTTCCTCTTCCAGTATCATTACTATTGGTTCCCATTGTTTATTGTTCTAGAGCTCATTTTCTTTGGGTTATTGTCAACATTGCCTAACAGAAGCCTCTTCAGGATGAGCAGCAAATCCTATGTCCTTTGTCTGTCTTTCAGAATTTGGAGGTGGTGTTTAATCCTCAGCACATATGTCTGTCCTTGGAGGATGACCTCCATAGACCACTGAACATGTACTCATTATGATCATTAATTTCTTTTATAAGTGTGATGTTCATAATGGTCATGAAATGATGGACGCACCCAGCATCCTAAATAAACAATTTCATTTCTTGAGAGTTGTGCAGGCCTACAGTTCCCTTGGCTGTAGCTTAAAGACATTAAAGGCATTCAGATTGTTTGTTTTCTGCTAAATTGAGTATCTGCACATGACAAATTCCATTTTGTTCATTTGTTTGCTTGTTGTTAAACAGTGCAAAGTCCAGATCAGAACTTAACTTTTCAGCCTGTCAGAGTTGAGAAAATGGAGTTTAGCCTTCTGAATACAACTGCAAATATTTGCAAGAGCGTAACTGGAAACAGCGTATCTCCTGAACAATGGGTTGGTTCAATGGACCAGTAGAACAAACACATGTGCAGCTGTAATATTTCACCCTGAGGCTATTTCACAGGAGTGAAAATAATAATTTGAAAAAAATACATATTCTTTTTTCCAACCAGTGTGAATAAATCTTCACCTGCAACATTCCAGAAGGGAAGAATTTGCTTCTTGCTGAAGTATGAAGTGTGCCCTGATAAGAAGTATGTTCAAGTCCAAAATATGTCCCATTGAGAGATCACCTCTCAGATGTAACCTGCATTCCAGGGAGTGCTTTACTCAAGGACACATGCTCAAGTTTTTTTTTCTCAGTTGTTTTGCCTCATTTCCCTTTCTAGTGACTTCATTGCCCTGAGACCAGAGATCAAGGGTATAACATATTTTTACAGACCTTGCTTTCAGGAAGGAGTACACTTTTTTCCCTCCATTTATTTATCCATACCTCTAATTCACACAATTTCTCAGTGTGCATCAGCTTGTTGCTGCAAAATATGAATTTCACTTGTGTGATTTCCACTACCCAAAGTTTTTCTTTGGTTGCAGTTTCAGAGATTTAACCATCACATGGGCCTGTGAACCAGGATCAAATTTACAATGGACGATGACCTCTCTGCATCTCTTGGTGCAGTGTTGTCTGGTGCAGTGTCATCTAGTGCTTCTGTGAAAAATTCATTTGAATTAGTAGTCAGAAAGGACAAGGACCCTACTATGCTATACCACTGCTGTGGCTTGTAAATACTTTCAAAGTTGTATAACCAATTACAATTTTGCTTCTTTTTTCATACTGTAAGACTGGTATTACCTTGGGCTGGTTGTCACAGGAGGCATCATGAGCTAGTCTTGCCAGATTTGCTTACTTCCCAGAGTATGTCTACTCTATGCAAAGCAGCTGTTTGCAGAGATATCCAAGGGAACCCTGTATGAGCTAGGTCAGGTATCAGAAACAGTGGAGTCATGCATGTGGCACTGATACAGGATGTGTCTTTCTGACTGGAGTTCCCATTTTGGTAGTACTCTGGATTCTCATGCATGTCTGAGACAGAGCATGCGAAGTACTGTCTACAAGATTAATTCTGGACCACACAACTTCCATTAGGGCAACGTTGGAACTGCTACCTAGGCCTAATTCTCAGTTCATTCAGAAGTCTCTCTCTGAGCTTTTCTATGTGTTGAACTCCATTCAGAAGGATTTTTTGGATGAGAGAGTTGGTGTTTGTGTTCAATTTGTGCAATGTGATGTCATGCTACACACCTAAGTTTGTTCAGAATAAGCTGGTGTGAGTATACGGCAAGAAACATGCTGTGCAGAGCTCAATTGTCACATTTGAACAATAACACAGCCACATGAGCATAATTAGACTGACGTCTAGAGGCCTGCACAGTTTCAGCATCATGTCACTGCCTCAGTTGTCTTGCTTTCGGTTCTAGGACTGCCAAGTGATCTCTTGCACAGCATAGTAATATATGTCTAGCTCCCAAAATGGAAGTTTGCTTTTCTGCCCTACTTTCTCACAGCTCTTTTCTTAGTTTTATTTTGCCATTTGATCCCACAGTGAAAAGTCTCCTTTCCATGCTTCAGTCCTACATGGAGAGCAGTACTTCTTGCTTTCTGAGACACAGCTTCTTATTTGCCCTCCTCAGTTTGTAATCTGAGGTCTCACTGCATGTCTAGCAGAAGTAGTTTGAGAAAGTATTATGCTGCAGTTTAGATTAATCTGTCGTGTTTTCCCCCGACCCCCATGAGAAGTGCTAATGGATCAAACAACTTCAAATACACCAAATGAGCAATAGTTGGTAACTCAATTCTTACACCTGTTTCCAGAGTATTTAGGTAATTGGTATTCAAAAGTATTCAGGTAACTCAGCATTTAACCAAATGCATTAGAAGTTGTTCCTGTCCAAAAAACCCCAGGATCTCTTATGATGACTGTCATCCTCTTCCCTGGTTTCTATTGTTTGTGCTGACAGAGTAAACTGCTGTCTGCATGTTCTCTACAAAACAGCTGTGGATGTTTCTTGATGAAGCACGTTGAGATTTATTGATAAAAATGTGCTAGTGTCTGGTGCCTGAGTAAACACTCTTTTTTTTCAGGTGCACGTTTCTAGTATCATAGAAGAGTACTATAGTTTGGGATTGCTGCTAGTCTGACTACCTCTGCAGGACACCAAATTCTTTAGTTTTGTTTATTTTGAGAGAGCCATTCAGAAGGGAAGTCAAACCTGGAGCGAGGAAGTAAGAAAAAGGAACCAAGATATTATTGGGATGGTTGTCTACATATGGTTTATTAATTTAATATTGAGAATTTTCTCTTTGTGGTCAGCTGTGAATCTCATTTTGGATGTAGGAGGATTTTCTTCTCTGTAGTGTTTTTTCCTTCTCCTTTATTTAAAATGTCAAGAGCTGGTGCTAAGGACTGACAGTAGAAAGCCATTAACCTTGGTGTGTGCTATCAAGGTGTTAGTGTTTTGGGACAATGAGACTGTTGAAACTAAGAGGAAAACAGTATTATGCTAATTTTCTCAGCAGACAGAAACTTAAAAGCTGTAAAATTTCACTGAAGGCAGACCAAAGAAAATTTGCAAGGGCAAGCTGTTAAAATTGCAAAAGATACGAAGTGTGGGACAGTGATTCACAGAGCGCTTGGGAAGAGAAAAAGGAAAGGACTTTTTCTTTTGAAGCAGAAAAGTCATATTAACTGAAGGACATGCTGAAGAAGAAGGGAGCTAATTTCATTGGAGAAACAATTCCCTGGCTTTGAGAAGAAGCCGTGAGCAGCAAACCAATACCAGTTCTTCAGTGTGATGGTTCTTCAGCTTTCTTGAGGCAAACTGCTACCTAATTCTTGTCCTCACCTATCCCTTTTGTGTAACATTGAGGCTAAAGGAGATGCTGGAGGTGAGGGTTAAAAGTGTCAGTGGAGCCGAAGGGGACTTGGTGGTGAGTTGTTTCAGGTGGTGGTGACTGGAAAGGCATTGGTGCTTGGAGGGCTTGTGGTACTGGGTGAGGGATTTAAAGGGGCATGAAAAGAGAGGGCTGGAAGGACACTGAATTTCAGGGGAGGGCTGTGTGTGAGGGAGTGAGTTTTGGTCTTTGACTCTATAGGAGAGTACAGAGGAGGCCTGTCCTATCTAATGTTTCTTCCTTACTATTCCTGCCTCCTTTCCTGATGCCCTTACTTCTGGCTAGGAAAGTAAGAACAGCCAAAAGGGGAGATAGGACTCAGGGATACTGTATGGCTCTATTGAATCCTGTGCAGAAGAAGGGATGTCAGGAGAACTTGAGTGGGATCCTTCCCTACCTCCTCTCCAGGGAAAGAGAGGTGGGGAGGTGGGCAGGAGGGAGAAGAGCTGCCAAGCTACAGCTATTTCTGCCCATTTCCTTAAAGGTGTTCTCATTTCTGACAAAACACTGCTGGGTTTGAGAATAGTGACCTAATTCAAGAAAAGCTTGTCGTGGCGTTACAAGAGAGTTGCATGTGTTTACATACAGCCATGCATTTCCAAATATAGGTAAGGCATCACTAAGTGTATCTAGGAAATGTTGAAGAGTGAAGTGTGTTTATTTGCTTGTGACTAGCACAGGTCCTTGAAGAGTGAATGTAGACAAAGTGTGACTTTGAATCTGGGGGCTCTGGAGAAGAAGAAGATTGAAAGTTAAGGGAATCATTGGCCTGGATGCTGGGGACATAAGATGTGTGGGCTGCTGTCTGTTCCATTAAGTGATGAGACAGAGGACTGAGAGATTGAGAAAGATCTTTGGAAATAAAGAAAGCAATAAATTGAAAAATATTCAAATTTATTGGAATAAATTGAAGCAAGAGAACACTTCAGCCTTTGGTGGGGTGGTGTTCATTTGTGAATTGTTTGGGGTTTGTTTCCCTATAATTTTTTTAAGGGAGCTTAATATAGGCAAATCTATTCTATTGGACTCAAACACTGCATGCTGGTGAGACTCTAACCCCAATGATGCTCTTAGGGTGATGCTCCCAGGTGTAGAAATGCTTCAGAGAGTTTTGGGACCAGAAACCATATAGCTGTATGCTTTCTGGAGATGCCAGCCCACTCCAAGCTATCCCGATCACTGATAGTTTGGTGAATTCTTCAACCTGTTTGTTGTGTAGTGTAATGGTTTACTGTTAGGAAATCCTGGGACTAAAGGGATTGTGAAAAGTCCCATAACTAAACAGAGATGCCCTGGAGTGCTTTCTGTCTCTGTAGGTCACCTCTAACAGTGATCTCTACCTGCTGAACAATAATTTTTGAGAAATTCTTCAAGATCTGAACCATTTATAAAAGGCCATATTTTTGTTATTGTAGGGAAACAGGTGTCCTAAGTCAGATGGATCACACCTTACAGGTTATATAGGCTGTACACTCTCCCCTATTATATTTTCAGGAGAAAGTACTGCCAGCTCCAAAAAAGTACAACTTAATATAAATTTGTTTTCCAGTCCCTGTTGCCTCCCTTTTTAATTATGGTTATGAGGAAGTGCTTTAGTTTTAATGGGAAAACAAATTAAGAGGTTTTTCCATCTCTTTGAAGGTATATACACACCTGGTATCTGTGGTTTAGCACAGTCTAAGGAGAGGCTCTGGGGCCTTGTTTATGCAGTAGCATTCCCTACTCGTGCCACCAGTAGTTACTGGATATAGCAAAAAGAGGAACCTTGCATAAACAAACCTCTTTCAACTTCTTTGCTCAAAGCAGATGTATTTACACTACATTTTGCCAGCTGGGGCTTAAGCACATATGAACAATTCAGTGCTAGCTCTGTAAAGAGCCATGGGAACTTTTAGAAATGTGCCCTATGTAGGTGAGGGAATTTCCTGTTCACTATCCATGTCATATCTTCAACACATGCAATGTTTCTTTGGAATATCCCAGTCTTCAAAACTGAACAGAATGGCTGAATTCTTTGTATATCAGTATTCTGCTTATAGTTATGATATAAATGATTGTTTATAGTTGTTGATGTTTTTCATCAAATACAGAAATTATGCAGTTGGGTCAGGAACTGTTACCTTTACCTTCCTTCCCCTCATGCCTTGACACTGGAACGACATGAAAGACAAATTTGGACTTTCTTTAATACTAGTGTCCAGAGATTCACTTTATTCATATAAAGTGATCCTGTATTGATTTTCTCTGCTTTCTTTCCAATCGCAGAGCAGGCTTTTCCATGATCAGAAGCAGGCTTTCTCCTGCAAGTGTCCTGAGGTGTGGTCTAGGTGTGTTCAAATCTAGCTTAGTCATTCATCCGTCACCTTGTCATTAGCATGGCGTCTGTATTTAATTGGGCTTCCTTCCTTCCTTCATCAGAAATCAGTTTTTATATACCATGAAAACTGCAGCCCATTATTAAAAGGTAGCTCTAAGTGAGATTCTTGGCTCTTACTTATACAAGAAGCAGTGAAAATAGTATATCAAGTACCCTTTCAGATGAGTGCTATGTGTGAAGAACACATTATGTGTGAGTCCAGTATACTGCCTCAAAGCCTTCTATTTCTCAAGCTTTAGTTCATAGGCAACTTGTTTAAGAGGGGGTTTTTGCAATCTGTTGAGTCGCTTGATAGGGTGTAATCATCAGCAACTTTCACTGGTTGCATCTTCGCCTCCCAGAAAACATTGCTGAGTTACTGATGTAGTTAGTATTTCCACTGTGCTTAGAAATAGCATTGAGATCAGCACTCCATCTATTTTGTGTATAGTAAGGGTTGGTCCCTCCCCAAAAATGCTTGCATTTTGAAGGGAAAAGGAGAGCAAATATTATCCTAGTTATAGAAATGGAGCCATGAGATGCTATGCTTGAGGGTCTGGGGCTCCTGGTGAACACAAAGTTGACCATGAGCCAGCAGTAAGCTCTTGCAGAAAACACAGCCAACAACAACTTGAGCTGCCTTACAGAGAGCATCACCAACAGGTCAAGGCAAGTGATCCTTCCTCTCTACTCATCCCTGGTGTATGCATCTGGAGTGCTGCATGCAGTGCTGGGCTCCCCAGCACAAGAAGGACATAAGCATACTGGAGTGACCAGTAAAGTGTCACAAAGGTGGTTGAGGGATTGCAGCATCTAACATACAAGAAGAGGCTGAGAGCCGAAATTGTTTAGCCCAGAGAAGACAAGACCTGTGGGGGTCTTACCAATGTGTATAAATACCCGATTTTTGATGGGAGGAGTAAAGAAAGAGATAGCGTCTTCTCAGTGGCATCCAGTGACAGGACAAGGGGCAATGAGCACAAATTAAATAGAAGAAATTCAATTTAAATGTAGAGAAAACCTGGTTTAGTGTCAGTGTCATTAAACACTGAAACAGGTTTCCCAGAGAGATTGTGGAGTCTCCATCACTGGAAGAAGCCAAAACCCAGCTGGACACTGTCCTGAGAAACATGTTGTAGCTGACCCTGCTTTGACCAAGGGGTTGGACTACACGGTCTCCAGAGTTCCCTTCTTCAATGCTTCTGTATTTTTGCACCCACCAGGTTGCCCCAGCAGTCACAGGAGTTTATTGTAGTGAGTAGAGCTGAGCATGGGATACCAGGCTGTCTGATCTGACCCAGCTGCACCTGGCACATGATCAGAGGGGCCTGGTCCCCACATCCCAGATCACAAGATAGTAAACTGCTCTAAAGACTTGCTCTATTTAACACCCATGTTCTTATGCTTCCGCCCCCTGTCCCCAGGCCATGCTTGTAACTGGGATCACCTGTGTGCAATGGCCTCCCAGCCGCATTCCTTCTTCCCCAGGCGCAGGGCCATGCAAGTGGCCCAGGAGTCGCTATCACAGCTCTTGCTGCCAGCGGATTCCCCGTGTGGGAGTGGATAGTCAGGCACATTTACAGCAGCATTTGCTAATGTAGCAAAACAGTGTTTTAAGCCCTGTGCCTATTACAATCATCACTGGCTTCACCTGGAGACAATCAAGCCCAGGCATGGATATGCAGGAGACAAGCAGGCTAGGTCACAAAAATTCAGATTGTCCCATTGCATCAAGCCTTGTCCTCCTTCCTTAGTGGCAGCAATGCTGTAGTCACTGGAAATTAGGTTCAAGGTGTTTCTCCATAGTTACTACTTATGATGAACCTCCTGTTCATAAAATAGTAGATTTGGGCAACTGAGGTGTGTATGGATGTTTGATATTAAGAAAAAGTAGGTTCAGTTTGAGGAAAATTAGTTTGAATCTAACCAGGGTGATCAGATAGTTATGAATAATAAAAAGTCACGTGTGAAATATATATTCAGCAAAGTTAGGTGTCCAGTAAAACTAGTTTCAACATTGTTTGCACTACCTAATCTCTAAAATTATAATGTGTGAGTCACAGCCCTTAGATGATCTTAACCTTTACTAGAGGATACCCTGCTTTGCGTTCAGCAGCATAAACAACTGAGCAAGGACCTGTGCAGACCTGGTGAATACAACAGGACCCTTTTGACTGTACCGTAAGTAATGCATTTTTTTCTGTAGAAAAGTTGTTGAATGTTACACGCAGGACAATAGTTTCTGAATAATCAATTGAGAAATTACCATGTTCATATTCAAGTTGCAATTTAAAGCTTTTTGTATTGTTTTATTATGTTTTTGTTTTTTTAAATAGAAAAGATAAGTCCTCTATGAGATACGCATGTTTGTACAGCATAACTCTCTTCAGGAAAACTGCATCACTAAATGTTTTAGAGAGTTAAATGAAGTAAATGGATGATAATAACAAATGTAGGACATGAAATTGAAGTGGGGACTTAAGGATTGCTCTCTAGAGCTTCTAGAGAGTTTGGAAAAGAAGAAACTGTGGATAGAGGTAAAGGCTAAAAGAATTAGAGTGAGAGTGATGGTGGAACAAGTCACAAACAAATCAAAGAGCTCAAATTTAAGTGCCTTCTAGATATGAAAGTGAACTGTCTGAAAGTGGTTTGTCATGGGGCTCAGGCCCTTCCTAGCGATGGTAGTATTGCTATAACCACGATATTCAAAGTGTGTGAATTAACAAATATTTATAGCATATATTATTAAAGCAGAGATCAGCATTCTGAGTTCACTGAATTTAGGAGAACCAACATGCTGGAAAGTGGAGAACACAAATATGGGGTCATGGTGGGAGCTGATAAGGATTCAATGATTTTATAAAGCATGAGAGTCTGAATACCATTTCTCATTGCACATCAGAAACCTAAGATATTTTTCTCCTTTGAAAATCCTTGCATTTTCCTCTAGAGAGTACTTTATTTTGTAAAAGGTTCTGTAGGTAAAGTGATCATATACCACAAGAGGATGCTCTGGATTTCCAGATATTCCACATCTTTACTTCCTTCTGTCTGTTGACAAAAGTTATTGAACCAAGTGTGGCACAGTATTAATTTCTAGAGTTAGAAGTATTGCCACAGATGTGGAATGGATGGTTTCCATACTGCTCTGGAAAAGGCTTTCCTGTTCTACAGGTATCTTTTAGCATCTTTGTTCCTCCAGAATTCACTCATTCATCTTCACGTTTTACTGTTGCAGCCTTCTCTGCCAAAATCACTCTTTGCTGTCTTTCTGATGATAAACATCATGGTGTTCTAGAGTTTCCTCTAATTTTTTATTTTTATTTTTGGGTTATTTTGTTCAGTCACTGGGCTGGATGTGCCTTTGTATGCAGCAGGCACACTTGTTTCCATTTGCTGTTCTGTGTACATGCTCATTTTCCCTTTCTTAATAAGCAATACTGTATTTCCAGGGTCTTGATAACTTCCTAATTGTCAAAGGATATCTCTCTCTTTTGTAAGTTATGTGGAAGTTTGGGGGTTTTTTTAAATGGTGCTCAGTTGTTCAAGGTTTATGGATTCACTGTAAATGTTCATCACTTCCTCACTTTCTCTCTGGTGCCTGCCTGTATGTTTATACACAGCCCATTAAAAAATGTATAATGTTTTAATTCTCACAATAGAGGAATATTGTGCCTTCCTCCTGCTTTGAATTTTCATCTTGTTAAATTTAACTGACTAGCCTTGACTGGCTTCCTTACTTTCTGCTCTGTAGATCTGTACTTTTGACTTACAGCTTTTTATCACTTAAAGCCACATAAAAAAAAAAGAACACTGGAAACAAAACAGTTTCAAAGGAATTGTAGCCTAACCTTAACAAGGGTTTCTTTTGTATTACTTCATCCCTCTTTGATTTTAATTTTTATTCTTTCATAACTTCTTCAGTAGGTTGAGTAATTTTCCAGACTCTGCTTCCTTGAAATAGAAAGCTGGTATCCCTGATTTCAAATGGCTTGGAATCATTGGTATCAAACCAGCTCTGTACAGTGAAGGGATTGACTTATTGCTAAGCACAAGGTAAAATGATTTATAAGCCAAATGTCATTTTTCTTTTCTTCTTTTCCAGAATTATAGAAACATGAAGATGTTGTTTTTCCTGTGTCTTTTAATCATTGGGCTTCATTCCAACAGTTATTGCTATGAGCCTAATCATCAAGGTGTAAGAAACCAAAATCAAAGAGGCCAAGAAAACCAAAACATGCCACAGCAGACTGTAGGGAACAGTGTTTGTCAGTTTGCATGTTGTTTCTACAAAGAGATTTCTTCTCGTGAAAACAGCGGGAATGTTTTCTTCTCTCCTTTGAGCATCTCTACTGCCTTTGCAATGCTGACCCTGGGTGCCAGATCAGACACTCTGACACAGATTCTCAGGGTCCTTAGCTTTAACCCACGTGAGATTTCTGAAAATGAAATACATGAAGGTTATCGTCAACTCATGCAAATGGTAAACAGAAAGAATGAGGGGTTACAGCTGAATATGGGAAATGTCCTGTTTGTGCTTGACCAACTGAAGCCACAAGATAAATTTTTAAGTAATCTCAGAAACTTCTATGAAGGAGAAGTTTATCCTATGAACTTCAAGAGGGCTGATCAAGCCCAGATAAAGATCAACGAATATGTAGCAGGAAGAACCAATGGGAAAATCAAGGACCTCATAAATAACCTTGATCCACTTACTGAAATTCTCCTTATTAGCTATATTTATTTTAACGGTAAGATATACATATCATATGCTCCTACTTCATATATTATTTCATCAGGTCAGTCTTGGACTTCATCACCTTTTTTTGCAATATGGTTTTGCAGATGGACTCATATCTTGTGTTCCTTTTGGTCCTCACTGTGCTGGTTTTGGCTGGGATAGAGTTAATTTTCTTCCTAGTAACTGGTACAGTGTGGTTTGGATTTAGTGTGAGAATAATGTTGATAACACACTGATTTTTTTAGTTGTTGCTATGTAGCGCTTATCCTAAGTTAAGGACTGTTCAGTTTCCCATGCTCTGCCAGCAAGCAGGTGCACAAGAAGCTGGGAGGGGCACAGCCAGGACAGCCAACCTGAACTAGCCAAAGGGATATTCCATACCATAGAACGTCATGCCCATTATATAAACTTGTGGGAGTTGGCCAGGAGGGGTGGATCTGTTATAACTGTTATTGTTATTACTATATATAGAATATATATATATAATATATATTAGTTGTTAAACTGTTCTTAGCTCAAAAACATATATTACACATATATATATAATAATAATAGCAATAATTGTAATGAAAAGGAATATAACAAAAAGAGAGAAATCAGACCCGAGAAAAGACAAATAATGCACAACACAATTGCTTACCACCCGCTGACCGATGCCTGAGCAGCAATCCGCCCCTCCCGGCCAACTCCCACCAGTTTATATACTGGGCATGACGTTCTATGGTATGGAATATCCCTTTGGCTAGTTCAGGTTGGCTGTCCTGGCTGTGCCCCTCCCAGCTTCTTGTGCACCTGCTTGCTGGCAGAGCATGGGAAACTGAACAGTCCTTAACTTAGGATAAGCGCTACTTACAACATCAGTGTGTTATCAACATTATTCTCACACTAAACCCAAACCACACTGTACCAGTTACTAGGAAGAAAATTAACCCTATCCCAGCCAAAATCAGGACACTCACACTTAATTATAAACAAAGCTGTTGGAAATTATGTTCTGCTTGACACTGATGATAATTCCTAGCAAAATCTATGGCAAATTTTTCCTATATCTTTTAATATATGCATTTCTTTTCTGCTGAAGATTAAGTGAAATATACTTTGAGGAAGGCATCTCTATTCAGTAAAGCATCTAGTCCTATACAATCTAGTGGGATTTAAGCACTTTCTTAAATGCTTTGTTGGCTAGGAATTAATTTGAAATACACTTCAGCTGTTTTTATGTTTAGCAAGTTCAGAGTTAAATTCAAAGAACGTTGTTAAAGTAAAACCTAGCACCTTACCTAAAAGAAAATACGTTTATTCAATAGTTTTGCTGTTACTGAGTATGTTCCTGTATCCAAAGCTAAGCATGTAACAGTAGCTTCAGTTTCACACTCTTGTTCTCCTTTTTTTTTACTAACTATGCCTTTACTGATAGTATGGCTGTAGTCCTGATGTATCTATAGGCATAGGTTTTCAACCTTTTTTTTTTGATTTACAGATTCTAATATTTTCCAGTGAAGAGATGGACCCACCAGTATCAAATACAAGCCTAATGACAATAAGCTTGTTTTTCTTAATTAACTTGTGCAGTCTGCTTAGATACAGTCTACAGATCTTCCCAGAGCTTTTCAGACTGCTGAGCTAATGAGAAGAAGAGGAGCAAGGCTGTAAGGCTCAATCAGTGGTCTAATAACAGATACTGCGTCTTCTTTCAAACCTTCTGCTCGCTCATTTTATCGTATTCTGAAAGCAAAGCAATCATACTCAGAAAAATAATATTCTGTAATTTATCTGATAAAAATATCATTAAGCTTTTTAATTGAAACAGATGATGTATTAGAAATGCTATACTTTTAAAAGAAATGCTATTCTTTTGAAACTGTTAACCTGGATGCTTCCACTCTTCTTCCCAATATAAGGCTTCCCCCAAAAGTAATTCAAAACCACATTTTTGTTTTGTTTTGCTTTTCATCTGTGTCTCTGCTCCTTGTGTTAATCTCTGAAGATTTGGCCACAGCTAAATGGAGCTGTTTGGAATACAGATGATTGATGTTTCTTAATTCTCTTGAACACATACTTGTTTGTCTCAAACAATGTTTTCAAGATAGGCTTTTATTTAGCATCAGGCACGTCTTTCAAAACAGGCAAAAAAGCTGTTGATTTTTCTTTTACTGAAAGGTTTTTGGAGAAGGAGCAATAAATTTAGTCGCACAATGGGGACAAAAGCCTGAGAAACCTTGTATTAAAGATAAATTTGTATTACAGACAACATTTTACATGTTCTAAAATAAGTTTTGTTTAAAATTAGATGTTCATTCTTATTACTGAAATTATTTCCCAGCTCCTCCAAAGATGGTGGAGATTCAGTTTTAGCTTTTCAATTTTAAAGGAAATAGATTAAAGAATAGCATTAATAGCAATAACAAGGATTTTTATCTTCAAATTGAGAGTAGGTTAATGCTAATTGAGCTAGAGGCTGGGATTAATCTGGAGAGGATCTCCAGAGCTCAGGTACCTCTATAACCAGTCTATACTTCTAGGCTCTTGTCCACTCTCTGTGCATTACAAACTTCCTTGCACAGTAGTGGTGACTCTCCTCCCTCTTTTTTTGTGGTGTGGTGTAGTGTAGAAGTCCTTCCCTAAGGACAAACGTCTGGCAATATTTTCCTAGCTCTCAGCCAGCAGGCATGCTATTCCACTACAGTACACCAGTCCCTTATCAAGCCCTAGCTGAGCCGGTCACCACAAAGTGTCTTACTTCAAGGTTCATTTTTCCACTTGAACACTGTGAAGCATTTGAGAAAGGTGCCATCCCTAGAAGGTAGCCTCTTAAGAGAGAGGAGAGCATAGGACTAAGAGTTCCTCTGAAACAGGAGGAAAGGATTAGTGGATATCATCCCTGTCTAATCTGTGTGCTAAATCCTAACATCCTACTCAGTTTTTCATCAAGCAAAGCTCTTTCTGAAATCAGTGGGTGTCTTCCCTGAGTTGAGCAGTAAGTAAAAGTTGTTTGAGTGTTTCAAGACTTGTGCCATTCATGCATCTGTGATTCATTCTGCTTTTTTTTTTTTTTTTCCCCTTAAGCATATCAAGGCAGAAGTCCTGCCTGTAATATATCTGGTGATAGAAGAAGTCACTGTTAATGAAGAGACATAAAAGTAGCAAGTTTTCCCATCTTCAGAGTACCGGCAGTTGTCAATTTATATTTTTAGGGCCCAAGACATGCACTAACTAAGTCTCATGTCACTCTTTCTAAATACTAAATAAGTGCTGTTTATGTCTATTTCACAGATGGTGGAAACAGCAGATGGTAGTAATTTCACTTGTACCAAGCTGCCTAGCAATCATTATTTAAACAGAAATAAGAAGTCAAAAGGGGTTGCATCTTGTTTCATGGTTTTCTTGATGGCACTTGTTTTATTTAGCATTGTGGCTCTACTTTAGCCCACTAAATTTGATAGAAAATTAGTTTTGTTCTAGAAGGCAAAATTTACTACAGAGCAACACCTTTCTTTAAAAAACAAACCAAAACAAAACCACCACCACCACCACCCTCCAACTTTCCCCTCTGTTTTTAATCTTCTCAGACTCTGAAATGGATGAGGTGGATAGCTGGAATTTGGCTTAGAAATTCCTCTCCACTGAGGATAAGAATCTTTCAGAGTTTCAATGTAGGCAGTTTGTTTCACTATGACTAAGCGAGGAGCCTTTGAAAGTTTAATATTGTAAGCATGACAATATAGAAGTTTTCTGTTCTTGTTGTTTTGTTTTGGTTGTTAACCCAGCAGTCTGGTAGAATGAAGTTCATTACTTTATTGGCCATCAACTAAAGGGGTATATAACACCCTTCTCTCTGCAAGTAACCTGAATCCCTTCATTTCTCTGGAGAATTCATCCCTCGTGTCACCCTTCACAAGTCTATTTTGGTGTGGGAGTAAGTAAAGGAGAGAATCTTTGTTCTTCTGAGCTCTCGTTTAAAGGCTGCATCATGTGAGGGCTTTATAGGCTCCTTAAAACTTTTGTCATGGAGGAAAAGTGCACACTAGAACACTTGGTATCTCATCTAAATGAAGTATACTGCAGCCTGCTGTAAGATCTGAGGGAGTTTTTTACATCACACTCTACCTACTGTGTGTTGCTATACAATTATTCTGAGTATTCAGTAAGCTCAAGTGTTCATTGCAAACTGGTTTGTCTTTGAAGATGATCCAGCTGTACCAGTTTCTGTCATCTATGAATGTGTCCTATGGTGATTTGTCCTATGGTTTCATGCCCTCAAAATATCATGTAACTCTGTCTCTTATATTTCAAGCTGAATGGGAAAAACCTTTCGATCCAAAATACACTAAAAAGAACAAATTCTTTGTGGATGGGAACAAGGCTGTTGAAGTCCCGATGATGTTTGGAATGGGCCTGTTCAAGCATGGCTATGATGAACAGCTGTCTTCCACTGTGGTGCAAATGGATTACAAAGGAGGTGCTTCAGCATTTTTTATTCTGCCTGATCAAGGAAGAATGAGGAAGCTGGAGAAAAGATTGTCTTGTGAACGTATGTTAAGGTGGAGGACGTTAGTCTCAAAAAGGTAAAATTCTGCAGTTCTTGGTTCAGATGGTAGGCAAGGAGACACATTAGTTTCAATCTGCTGGGCTATGACATAGAATCAGAATACTCTTTTTAGTTCTGTTTTAATCTACAGAAGAATTCCCACCAACCAAAGTTGAAATCTGGCTCTCTCATGTCCCTGTGTTTTCACATTCAGTACTGCACAAAGTGAAAACCTTCACAGCTTTAGGACTTTAGCCATTTCTGCATTCTGTTTCCCATCTTCAACTCTCCATAGCCCCCAGTTTTCTGTCTTAAGGCCTCTTCTCACTTTTTGGGGGAGGTCTTCTGCCTTCTCCTATATACAAGTAAATTCCTACCACTTTCCTTCAGCCTTTTTTCTTGTCTCTTGCTTCCTTTCTGCCTATTACAGTTACCAATAATTGCACATTTAATGCTGAAATAACAACTTTCATTTGGCGATTGTGAGGACAAAGCTCAATGATAAGGGTATAGAGCAGCTGGCACATTGCAGAGCCCCTGTATTCAGGCTCTCTGAAGACTTTGGAAAGCAAAATTAGAATAAGCTACAGTTGCTTCAAGGTAACTTTGAGACTAGAAGGCAGAAAGGCTATATGCTTTCTAAAACCAACTTCAGACTCCTTTCGTTTAGTGTCATATGTAGTAGTAGCCTCTGATGGGACAAATGTGTACAAGCATAGGCATAACATGCTTACAGAATCAAGCCCTTGTGTTTGTTCATGAATCTGATGTGTCATGAGACCTTCACACATACACATTTGAAAATAGTATTACAGATTATCAATTCTCAAGACAAAAATGACATCCTAATACAGAAAACCAAAACCAGTGTCATGGTCTTAATCCAGATTCACTGTTAATTTTTTTTTTTTTTCATTTAAAAATAAGTCAGAAAAAAATATGTAATTCTCTGTGCACCGTCACAGTGGTGAAACTTCTGGGAGCAGCTATGTGGTTTGTGACTAAAATCATTATAGGGCAAATAAGATGATGAATCAAGATACTTATGAATCATTTTTGTCAAAGAAACACAATTGCCTTTAAAGTCAGCAAGAAAGACACTAAATACAATTGGAGGGATTTATGTTTCCTCTCTCCATCCTCTCCCCCCTCCCCAAATTGGAGTAATCTACCTAAAAGCCATGAATGGGAGATGTAAACCTTATAATATAAAAAGGCATCATTGTCAAAGACAAGCTTATTTCATACAGCTCCCCATTTTTCATCATGACAGTTCTCTCCTGCAAACTGATGACACAAACTCTTCCTTTTCCCTCTAGTTTTCAAAGCAACTGGTTGCCTTTGCTATTATTTGGACTCTGGAAGGTCTTAATAAATGGGTTTGATGTAGGATGTAGAATGATTTAAGGACTGTGGGCAAGCTATGTTTGTCCCTGTTTCTCTGTCTGCAAACTGATGTTGACACAAGTTGCAGAAGCATTGTGAGGAACTTTTTCGATTACTGTTAGTTGCTGAACAGGGGATAGCACTAAAGTACTACCAGTACACGCAGCTGAGATCTCTTTAATGGCTGAACTGTGGAGAAAACACTTTCTTTTCTGGAAAGTGTATCCCAGTGCTTCCTGCCTGGTTGCATTGTTGCTGTGTGCCTATGGCTTTCCCTTTCCTGCATGTTGAAAGCAAATGGGGGCTTGTGAATGTGTCCTTATGTAAAAGCAAGACAGGTGATTCTATGACAGTTGCATCCTCGCTTGAGACAACATCAGCACAGTCAGAAATTAGGCAGAAATAAGAGATCAGCAACCTGTTATCAATCCACTAGAACTCTCATTTTTGGGTACCAGCTAGACTTGGCATCAGATGCTGTGCTACACTGGAGGTACAGGCCCTTTCCTTCCCACATGTCCACTGGATGATGTGCTCTTTGGCCAGCTTCATTAAGTGCTCCACATCTCCCTGACCTGGCACCCTGGACAGTTGTCCTGGTTTCTCATCAGAAAACAGTACCTACTGTCAGAATTGTCACTAACCTCTGTCTCATTATGCTGCTTCTAGCTTTAATTGTTGGTTTTAACCTTTGAAGAGGAGTTGTTAGATCCTTACTGGAAGAGCAAGGAAGAAATGAGTCAGAAATATGGAGCTTTGATTAATTTATGGAAAACAGCAAACTAGTCACTTTCCAAAAAAAA
>VYZV01020548.1:14240-24976 GCA_013401275.1 Pandion haliaetus | reverse complement strand
AAAAAAATTATCTATGGACTAACTATATTCTGTCAATGCGCTTTTGTTTTTTACTTTGTCATCCATACAATCAGCACCACATATTGTCCTGCTCCTTTGGTATACCTTTTTGTTTTCTCTGTCATGATTTATATGATAAACACAGAAGGCCAACTTTTTTTTTTTTTTCCCCCCCCAAAGTAACCAGTGAACTTGGATGTGTTGGATTTTTTGTGCCCAGCCTGAGACACCTAAAAGAATCACTTTTACACAAGGTGAATCCTCTGCATCCTCAGTAATGGGTCATGAGGAAGGTGCTTCCAGCAAAATGCACAAAATATCCCTAACTTCTGAAAACGTCAGATGGAGATCCTTAGGGAGGTACAGCTGTACTGTTGTGCTGATTGATCACTGGGTCAATCTCACTGTTCATGTGTTGGCTTACTGCAGACTGTAAGCCAGCAACCTACAACCCTATCCTCTCAACTAGTATTCCAACGTTGTTATAAACCTTCCTTCTCCCCAAATTAATGTCACTATACATTTCCCATGTAGGCTAGAGAGAGCCTGCAAGCAAAATATCTTTGGGGAGAAAGCAAAATGACTTTGTCTCTCAGGAGTCTGTGCTATACTGTGATATCTGATCAAAAGTTTCACCATATTCTTACACTTCTTTCCTGGCAGCTCAGCAAATTTGTATCTTCCGAAATTCACTCTTTATGGGACATATAACCTAAAAAATATATTATATAAAATGGGCATCATGGATATATTCACTGATAAGGCTGACCTGTCTGGGATCACTGGGCAGCCCCAGCATAGAATTTCCCAGGTAAGTCATACTGCTTTTTGTTTTATGGGCCCATGGTTACTGATACTTACATCACTTTCTTTACAACTATTCATGATGCGTAAAGAGGCTTTGCTTCACATGGAAAGGCAGCTGTCGTCATACAGAGTATTTCACCCGTGTTACTTGTGCTGTCAGTGCAATTGAGTTGGAGCAGGTTACAAGTCCGTAATTTTTTAATCTAGGAGGCCTTTTTGATCTGTGTGGGGTAACCTTATAAACATGACCAAATCATCGTCTATCCACACCTTGGTACCCTCCTGCAGCGTGTTGTTAAATTCATTACATTGCTGCTTCTGTTTGTGTCTACCTTTAGCCTGCCTGTGCGCAAGTAGGTAGCTGTAGGATGTATCACTGCTTGTGTTTTATGGAGGGCAGGGGAGAGGAAAAACTCTGCTTGCTTTTAAACTGTTTGGGGGAAAGGACAATGTATCTATTAAAAACATTGACTTCAAGCCTATGAGCAATGACCCTCATTAGTGCCAGGCCCAGGGAAAAACTACAGATAAGTCCTACTTCAATAAACCTAGAGTTTAAAGCTGACAATCAGTGCAAATTTAATTATCTAATATGAACAAAATAATTGCCTTCATGACCTCAGGTGGATATTAGTGAATTAGGGTCTGTGAATGTCTTGATTTTGCAAGGTAAAACTTACATGTTTCTCTGCTCTAGCCCTCCATTTCTGGCTCTTCTCCTTTGCTCCCATTTTTTCCAAGACACAAAGGAACATGGAAAACATAATTTCAGGATGCTATTCATAGTGCTAATCTGCATGTTAATTCTTCAGCTATGTGAACTTTAAATAGATAGTTAAATGTGTTGCTTTCTTAACCTTTAGTCTAGCTCCACAGACCTGCACGAGTGGGAGCAGGGAATAAGAAACAAAGCAAATGTTTTCATTAGCAGGGACATGCCCCTCCATTGGGGAAGAACTTTTCCCTCTGGGGTTAGGAAAGCCATGCTGCATGTAGCTTGCTGATTTTTTTTCAGCTTTGCTGTCTTTGTGCAGTGGACTCACACCTGTTCATCTGATGCTTGTTTTTTGCCGATAACTTCTTGAGGCACTTTTAGCTCAAGTTCTTATTTAGGTGGCTAGTTTTGTACCCCCTTGACTTGTAACATGTCTGTTTCTTCACAGGCTATTCATAAGGCTGTGGTAAAGGTGGATGAGACTGGCACCGAAGCAGCAGCTGCCACAGGCACAGAAATAGTGCCTATGTCCGTTCCGGTTACCATTACATTCAACAGGCCCTTCTTAATGGTCATAACTATGGAGAACAATATACTCTTCATGGGAAAAATTGTGAACCCTCTGAAAAAAGATTAAGTTGATGTACATATTAGGTATGCGGTGATCACCACTGTTAAATCAAGTGTTTGACCTGATGAGTATGGCATGGCTACAGAGGGCTCTCCACCTCTTAACTGATGTTATTCACTGTTTTTTGTAGATGAGACTCTTCATCAATTTAAGTTGTCATAGTTGTGTGTTTGTTTGGGCCTTGTTTTTTTTTTTTTAACTTTTTTTTTTTAAAGAAGGTTGCATTCAGGCAGAACTGTCATTAGATCTGGGACAAAATAGGCCTGTATGATACTGACAGCATATATACATCTTCTAGCAGGGAAGATGAGGAGCATGTGGGTGGAGAGCGTTGTGTAAGCCTGCTTCTTCCCTCATGGCTGCCTTCTCGCCTTTTTTTTGCATTGACTGACAAATGGGTACAAGTTACGGCACTTCACTACTTGTGCTCATTTTCCCACCAACATGAAGTTCATATCTAGTATAGATCTTAACATGCATAGTGCTTACTACCTTGCACAGTACCATTGTTGTCCAGTGAGTCTATTACATCCTTGCCTTTCAGCTGTTGTCCCAGCTAGGCTGCTGCAAAGGGGTCACAAAGAAGGTGTGTTTTTCCCCTGCAGATATATACTGGCCTGTCCACTGTTTGTGAGAGTTTATAGTCCAGATTCATTCCAGGGCAAACATTAGAGGGTCTAAGAACTGGTTCTAAGAAAAGAAGAGGTAGATCAGATCTCTGCAGTTCAGTGCCCTGGAGCCGACTTTTGTGAATCAGATATAGAGCTCAAAGCAGCCAGACTACTTCTAGCCTATGCCTGCACCTAAACCAGTGTCTAGAAGCCCCCAAGCAGCAGGAAACACAAGCCATCTGCCCCCGGTGCCAGTGCCCGTACCATTACCGTCTGGCCCTGGGAGATTACCCATGGTAGTAAGCACCATTCCAGTATTGTTTGTAGGATCGAGCACCCTACCAGTAACACCTGTACCCCATCAGTGACACCGTGTCTCTTGACATAACCCCTTCTGTTCTCAGACTGTCCAGTAATACAACATTGGTACTCTATTTCTCATCTGCTTCATGGTTAGTATAGCCACAATATCATAAAGATCTTTTTTCACTATTAAGATACACAATACTAAAAGTCACATTCATAATGCACATGCTTATTTATTTTTCTTGTTTACTTTCCTACCTATTTTTTCTTCTATTTTTCACAACATCTATCATTATTTTATTTCTTTGCTCATGTTCATGGTATATATCTGATCTCTGGTTGCAGGAGGGGTAAATTATTGACTAAAATGGGTTAGTCTGTTAATAGGTATTAAGCATTAACACCAGTCTTTGTACAGCCTTGAAATATGCAGACGAATGTACTATGGTAGAAGAACAACAATGAATAAACATGACATTAAGAAGTTTCTAATTTTGATATTTTATTTCTGTAATTCAGAGTTAAGACTTAAGTATTGTTCTAGCAGGTTTTTCACCAGTGTCAACAAACAGTTACTAATATACTACTCATACACGTTAGATCAGCTTCAGAAAGCCTTCTGTCTTTGGCCTGAGCAGAAAAATCCCTGTTCAGCACATAGTAGGTTATCACTGTTAGGAGAACTTTTTGGGAAGGTTGGGCATTTCTTTGATGCAGAGATATTTATTTCAAAGGCTACAGACAGCGAACTGCTTCTACTCTATCAATCAAGTGTGTAGCTCTGTGTGTGTCTCTCATCTCTCTTCTAAAAAGTTCTCTCTTGACTCCCTCTTGGCATGTGTTTTGAGCTGTGGTTCCTGTTATTCCATAAACAAAATGCAGACCATCTAGATCATACGTTTTTTAATAGATTATGACAGGAAAATAAGAAAAGTACTTAGAAGCTATCAGCTTTTTGTAGAGGAACTCACTTCCAAATTAAAATCACAGTAAAGAAAAACTCATCTGTGTGGCATTCAAATCGGTCAATAAGGAAGAATAAATCTAGTATTTCCCAAACTGAAAACTAGATGTACTCAATTTGTTTTCATTTGTCTTTGACTACATCACTGGATCCATAGCAAACCTTGGCAGTGGGTACTTTTTTACAGCTTCTCACAGATCTTTGTAATTTATATTGATCTAGATTCACTGCAGATCTTGCTAGGTCATAAACAGTTTTCTGGCATAACCAGATATTGCAGTGTACTTTCCTGTAAAAACGTATAGCAATGCCTTTGGATGTAAATCCAAAAAACCTAACTTAAAATGGGGGGGGGGGGAGAAAGGCATATTTACACAACAAAATAAATCAGAATTATGAGGAAAAACTTCAGAAAGTAGAAGTCATCATTAAATCAGGGAACGCCCCCTGCCAAAACGAACAATGCCACAACATTAAATCTAAAACTGTAATAAGAAAGGACAAGGACAGCTTTGAAAAAAAACTTGCAGAAGTCATAGCATATAATGACATATTCTTTTTCAAAGACATGAGAAACCTGCCAGAGAGCCTGAGGGGCGAGTAGATGTTCGAAGTTTAAAAGAAGTGCTCGGTGGCGGGTACTGGCAAAACAGAAAACCTCAATCTGTTGCACGTGTACTTCCTTTGCAATAGGTGAGCCTGAGCAACTGTTTCAAGTTGAACTAACAATAGAAGAGGTATAAGAAAAAAGAATGAAAGAGCAAGTAACAACAAATTTCTAGGACTGTTTATTATGCATGCAGGAGCTCTTAGCACTCTCAAGAAGAAAAATGTTAAGCTTTCCACCCTCATATATCAGTTAGACTCGTCTCTATACCAGAGAAATAAGAAGTAACAAATGCGACATACGTTTTTGAAAAAAGGTGCAAAAGTGCGCATGCAGTGAATTGCAGAACATTTAGACCAATACTGGTATTTTGGAAACTGTAGAATTTTTAATTGTACGGATAAGTATGACAAAATATTGAAGAACTAACATGACATTCATAGAATCATGGAATCATTTAGGGTGCAAAAGACCCTTAAGATCATCAAGTCCAACTGTTAACCTCACACTGCCAAGTCCAACACTAAACCATGTCCCCAAGCACCACATCTACAGGTCTTTTAAATACCTCCAAGGGTGGTGACTCAACCACTTCCCTGGGCAGCCTGTTCCAATGCTGGAAAACCCTTTCAGTGAAGAAATGTTTCCTAATAGCCAATCTAAACGTCCCCTGGTGCAACTTGAGGCCATTTCCTCTTGTCCTATCGCTTGTTACTCAGGAGAAGAGACCGACACCCACCTTGCTACAACCTCCTTTCAGGTAGTTGTAGAGGCGAGAAGGTCTCCCCTCAGCCTCCTTTTCTCCAGGCTAAACAACCCCAGTTCCCTCAGCCACTCCACATAAGACTTGTGCTCTAGACCCTTCACCAGCTTTGTTGCCCTTCTTTGGATGTGCTCCAGCACCTCAATGTCTTTCTTGTAGTGAGGGGACCAAAACTGAACACAGGACTCAAGGTGCGGCCTCACCAGTGCCAAGTACAGGAGGACGATCACTTCCCTGCTCCTGCTGGCCACACTGTTTCTGATACAGGCCAGGATGCCCTTGGCCTTCTTGGCCACCTGGCCATACTGATGGCTCATATTCAGCCCTCTGTTGACCAAAACCCCAGGCCCTTTTCCGCCAGGCAGCATTGCAGCCACTCTTCCCTACGCCTGTAGCATTGCATGGGGTTGTTCTGAGCCAAGTGCCCGTCCCGGCACTTGGCCTTGTGGAACCTCATACAATTGGCCTTGGCCCATCGATCCAGCCTGTCCAGATCCCTCTGTAGAGCCCTCCTACCCTCAAGCAGACCAACCCTCCTGCCCAATTTGGTGTCGTCTGCAAACTTACTGAAGGTGCACTCAATCCTCTCATCCAGATCATTGATAAAAATATTAAAGAGAACTGACCCTAATATTGAGCCTTGGGGAACAGCACCTGTGACTGGCCACCAACTGGATTTAACTCCATTCACCACCACTCTTTGGGCCCAGCAATCCAGCCAGATTTTTTACCCAGCAAAGAGTATGCCCATCCAAGCCGTGAGCAATCAATTTTTCCAGGAGAATGCTGTGGGAAACGGTGTCAAAGGCTTTACTGAAGTCTAAGGAGACAACATCCACAGCCTTTCCCTCATCCACTAAGTGGGTCACCTTGTCATAGAAGGAGATCAAGTTAGTCAAGCAGGACCTGCCTTTCATAAACCCATGCAGACTGGGCCCGATCACCTGGTTGTCCTGTATGTGCCGCGTGATGTCACTCAAGCTGATCTGCTCCATAACCTTGCCCAGCACTGAGGTCAGACTGACAGGCCTGTAGTGCCCCAGATCGTCCTTCCAGCCCTTCTTGTAGACGGGTGTCACATTTGCTAACCTCCAGTCAACTGGGACCTCCCTGTTAGCCAGGACTTCTGGTAAATTGTGGGAAGTGGCTTGGTGAGCATTTCTGCCAGCTGCCTTGGTACACTTGGGTGGATCCCATCTGGCCCCATAGACTTGTGTGTGTCTAAGTCGTGTAGCAGGTCACTAACCATTTCCCCTTGGGTTATGGGGGCTTCATTCTGCTCCTCGTCCCTGCCTTCCAGCTCAGGGGGCTGGGTACCTGGAGAACAACTGGTCTTACTATTAAAGACTGAGGCAAAGAAGGCATTAAGTACCTCAGCCTTTTGCTCTTCCTTTGTCACTATGTTTCCCCCCACATCCAATAAATGATGGAGATTCTCCTTAGCCCTCCTTTTGTTGCTCATGTATTTATAGAAATCTTTTTATTGTCTTTTATTGCAGTAGCCAGAATCCTTTGCAAAAGGATTCTTTGACAGAGTTGCTATTTGTGTGGGTTACAACAGTTTGATTAATTTACATCACATAGTTCAGCCAAAAAGATAAGATTCCTCAGCAAAGGATCTCAATAAAACCCTAAGCTATTAGGGAAGGAAGACCCTTTATAAGCAGTAAGTTCTGGCATGTGTTATTCAGAGAAGTCAGAGATCACATGGGACTTTAATGAATTGTAATGTGACATATTTTGCTGGTGGTCCCATCTTGTTCATGGGTAAAGATCTCACAGTACTCAATGACTGGCTGATAAAATGGCAGAGGAAAATCACTGCCAAAGTACAACAGAAAGAATATGAGGAAAGAAGCCCTTGTTTTATATGTGGAATAGTGGTCTCTTAAGTTATGCTTTGCCACTCAGGATAGAGATTTTGCAGTGATGCTGGACAGGCCACTGATTATGTCATCTCCATGCTCAGTGCTGGTGAAAAAGGAAAGCAAGCAGTGGGAGATATGAAGAAAGGAAGAGAGAGAAAGGAAATATCAGCGTGCCTCTGTGCCATGGTATACCCACACTATGTGCAGCACTGGATACTGTACTAGATGAACCTTGATCCTAAGCTAAGGGTGGCCATTTTATACATCTTATAGAATAATATTATCTGTACATATACTGTGTATCAGCTCAGTGGTTCAGTAGGAAATAAGTAAAAATCAAAGCCGACTTACATGACTCAGTAGTTTAGGAGCATTCACTATAAAAAAAGAAGTGTGGGGTTTTGGGTAGTGTACAAGGGTCTTTTTATCACTTCTTTGAATGATTGAAGTAGGTGAATTTACATTTGTATGCTTATTTGCAGTTTTGGTCTTTCTACAATCATTGATCATTGTTTTAACAACCACATTAATGTCTTGCTATTTACCAGTATACATTCAAGAAAACTCTAACCAGACCTATCATTACTCTTATTTAATGTTTCTGGGTTTTGTTCTTTTATTTATCTTTCAAATATAAATATATATATATATATATATTTATGGGAATATCTCATTACTAGCCTGTTTTTCCCATCAGAGTCATACCAAACTTTCCTGTTTAAAATTTTTTTTTTTAATGTGAATTAGCTCTCAGTATACCAGTTCTAAAGTATTTTTCCTCTGCATCTATGACCTTACAGTATATGACAAATCTATTTTTAGTCCATGAAAAAAGGCAAATGAGAATAAAACTTTGAGTGGCAAAATAATGACTTCCTCATTGTTCACATCCCATACAACTGATGCAGAAGTTTTTTCCATCCTGACTTGAAGAAATAAGTGCTTGATCTAAACTTTATTGTAAACAATTACTTTCCTGTCAATCAGTCTTTTTCTACAATAACCTTTAGATAATGTCCATAGTCCCATATTGGTATTATCTTCACATCCAATAAATGACATTTCTCTCCCAAGAAAAATTTCAAGATGCTGAATTTTCCAAAGTTTTCCTGAAAATGGTTTTGAAATTTTCTTCCATTTTATTGGTAAATGGTAGAAAAGATTATCACTCAACAGCATCTTATAAAATAAAAGTTAGTGTGGAATATTTTAATAATTTCTGTTTGAAAATGTTGACAAAGCAAATGCATTCCTGAAAATGTTCTGATTTCTCTGACTCTGCTTTCTTACATGGAAATTGTTCCCTCAGACAACCTCCAAGAAGTTTTTCTGAGAAAGGATTTTTAAGGGGGACAATAAGGGCTACAGGAAGAATCTGGTTACTCGCACAATCTAGGAAAGTTTCTCAGATGCAGAAAAAAGTTGAATTGAACATTTGTGAAGTAGTTTGTAAGTAATACAACGCTGAAGTTGTAGCTCAGTTATAAGCCTACTACCATCAAAGATGAAGTAGGGACCCCCAGCTTAAAGGATCTGTGGACTATTTAGCTTTCGCTATGCACTGAGTGCCCATGGAGTAGTAGTAGAAATAACTGGTTTTACAGTAAACTATGAAGGGAAATGTGTTCAGAATGTGCTGGTAAAAATATGCCTCCTTTGGAGACAGTGAATCCTCTTAGGCTTAGCCCTGGCTCGCAGGTTTCTGTTTCTGGTGAGGAGATCCTAGTCATTGTGCTTCACAAATTACCTCAGGAGGGATCTCAATAGTTCAGAGATCTCTGAAGAGCAGGGGATGCTAAGTGTCATCTGTGCTGTAATATTTGGGTGTTGGGTTTGGTGTTATAGTAATTATGAGTGTGGAGGCGAATTAGAAAAACAAACGTGTTTGTTAAGAGATTAATTCAATCATCATTAGTATGAGAGCTGGAGCATTCACAAAGGCTGGAGACCAGCTCAAACTGGTTTTCATAATCCCCACCCACCTAAGTCCTACCAAAGGCATTAATTTAAAAATGTTGCACCATCAAGGAAAAAAAAATTACTCTCACTGGCTGATCAATGAACCTGAGACCAGGACATAGTCACCTAGAAGTTCTTGTGACCTGATTAACCTTTTTGCTCTCTACAGCTGAGCCCCACTCTTGCTGACCCCAGCCCTAGGACTGCCATAATGCTCTGCTGCTCTATGGAAGAAAACATGTGGGTATTCTGTGAAAATCAGTCTGGGCTTTCCCTGGTCCCCAAAGGCTGACTTTTGCTGAAGGATCTTGCTGTGACTCTTTTAGGAATACCTTCCTCTGTGATTCTTCAACAGGCTCTATTGGCTATTGCTCTCCAAGCTGATGGAGGGAGCAGGGGGTAGAGGTATGGTGTGCGAAGGAGATGAGTGGTCTCCAAGTGACAGTGACTGTGGGTGATGTGAAGAAAGGCGGGAAAAGAATGTCAGAGCAGATACCAGTATGTAGGAGCCAACACTAGACAGTGTATTGACTAGTTTGGGGTAGGGAAGTTTTGACCTGTGCTGAAATAGTCACAATTCCAACAGTTTTCTGTTAAAACTAACAAATTTGAGATGCATGCTGATTACATGGAAAAATGGCTTTTTTTACTTGTCTGCGTATTGATCTAGAGTAGGGTCTTTAAAAGCTATGCAGTGTTGGCCTAAATCTTCTCCCAACATAGTTAAAAGCAGTAGCCAGAACAAAGCTTAATCTACTCGATATCCATTCAGAATAAAATTGAAACCTGCCTCCCTTCCGTGTTTGTTCCCTGGTGGACTCCTGTGTTTGTACTCTCATTTTCAACAAAGCTGTTCTGTATGAGTAGAGAGACTGACAAGGAGTAATAAACAAGGTAAATTGCCTCTGTGGCTTGCAAGACCACTTTCTGGGTCCTTTCTTTGAGTGTTAGCCAAAATCCATATGGTGTGCTTGGGCAGCTGAGCTTCTGAGTCACAGAATAATGTCATTACTGTTTACTTCAATCCACTTTGATCAGCCTTACTTGATCAGCTGCATGATTAAAGGTAGGCACTCGATTCGGTATCACTCAGGAGTACAGAGGAGGTAAAGGAAGCAATTCAGTTGAGATGGTCCCAGATAGCAGGGTCAGTGGACCAAATGGGAAGGTGAAGAAGAACTTTTTAATGAAGGCTTTCAAAATAATGTTAGTTGCTTAAGTCTTGAATTACTCATTGGGATGGTTCCTGTTAACTATATTTTCATGTTGTATAGACACACATTTATTACAATTTTAAGTACTATATTGCTTTTGGAAACCCATAATTAATTGATTAATTTCTTTCTTTCTTTAACGCAAGAACATTATTAGGAAAGAAGGATGGGCCAGTAGTTACACAGCATTGGGCTGGGACTTGGGAGTTTCTGCTTCCCTTCCCAGCTCAGTCACAGGTTCACTTTGTATAAACTTCTTAGCTTCCTGTCTGCTTATAGCTACCCCCTGAG
>VYZV01020548.1:0-13382 GCA_013401275.1 Pandion haliaetus | reverse complement strand
CAGTTGTTCTCTCATCAGGCAGTCCATCCCATGCTGAAGTCATTTTAGTATCCTAAACATTATTTGGTCAATGGTAAATATTCTTGGAGATCTTTATAGTCAATAAGATTGCAGCATGGTTATTTTGTTAACTATTTTGGGGATTAGAAGGAAAAGGAAATGGAATGCATACTATTCTTTCACAAGACCTCTGTTGGAAATCATTCAGATATGAAAATCTCAGAAAGCTATTTTGTTACTAATATTAATATTACAGAAACACTCAAGTCTGAAAAGAAAGTCCATGGTTAAGCTGTTACATGCAGAAATAATGAAAAACAGGCCTTCTTTTGAAAGATTCTGGGGGTCTAAATAAAGGTTTCTAATGTTAGAGCAACCTGCCTACTCTCCTGCTCCTTTTTCAGGAGGGCTCAAGTCTGCTATAGGTACTGTGTCATATCTGCCAACCTGCACACTTCTGAAGCAGCAGTAGGAGGTTTAGTTGATATTGGTGCACCATACCTGTAACACACCTGCTAAATTTTAGTAGGTAATTTGTAACTGGCATTGGTTTTCCAACTGAAAAACAGGGATCAGTGTTAATTATTGGTCATTGCCATTGGTATAGTATATTTTTTTTAAATTCTACTCCCTACTCTCTACTTAGTTCATACATATTATTAGTGATGCTATTTCAGATGAAAAACAGTTCTGTGAGCAGAACTTCCCCCTCCTCATGAAAGTTCTCATCACTATATACAGACTGTATTTCATCCCCATTTCACATTCTCTTTCTAACCTAATGAATTTTGCCTTCATGGCAGGACAGTGTAGGAGATTCCCCAAGAAGTACTGAAAGCATGGTATGACCACTGTGTGCAGATTGGGCCTTTTTTCTTCATTACATACCTCATCTAGACTAGAAGAACCATAGTTCACCAGACATGCATACATCTTCAATTTTAACAATTTTCCCTGCACTCTGACTGCCTGATCCTTCCCAAAGACTATTAAATAACACAAAACTATCAGGGGGGAAGGCAATGTCTGTTTCCTTCCTAATTCCACACTCTGTTTCCTTCATATTGACACTATGTCAATGTACTTGTGGTCTATGTATTTTACACTCAGAATCTTTGTATTACTTACAATATAATAGATCTATAGGGATGAAGATTTTTTTGATATTTGAAGTAACCTGTGTGTCTGTGAGCTGAAATCCCAGAACAGCTATTATTGTTGCTAAGTTGACATGAAAACTATAATTTCCTGACCTAAGGTGTAGAAGCATAACAAAAACACTGGACAAGTTGAGTGGTTCTCTTGTCATCAAATATACTAGTCATTGGTTAATTAAGATCTCTTTAAACCTGCTTCGGAATGATTTGTTCAAAACAAAACAAACTGGCAGGAAGCTGTTTGCAAGATGTTGGTAAATGCATGAAATATTATATGGGTCTATTTCTTCTAAAGAAGTCAAGATGTGAGTTGGGGTGTGGTATAGATACTGACCTACATGAAGTACACAGCAGTAACATAGACTTGGGTAATACAGAATTTGTCATGGTTTTAATTCTCAGAAGAAATAAACCACATCTGTTTGGTTATTTCAGTATTCTGGACTTTTATTCCTGTTAAAAATAAGTAGCAGAGAAGCAAGATCTAGTTCAGTAGATGAATAATCAGTATGGGTCTGGTTAATTTGGTTTCATGGCATAGTTTTAGACTTGAAATTGTGGTCAGTACAGAGTTGGGACTGTAAATGGCTCATGGCAGTGCATGGTACACCTGGCTGCATGCATCTGTTCATTGTTTTAGTTTAAAGCTGGTGTAGCACCTTACTGCTGCTGCTATAATGAAATGCTAGGGAAATGCCTTGTTAAATTGTAGCTTAACATTATTAAAAACAACACTTGTAATTACAAGGTCTCACAAATGAAAAAGAAAACAAGAAGCTTATAACCATTTTGGAACACAGTTCATCCTTGACCACCATGACCTGTCATTCACCTAGGCTTTGATGAGTAAAATAATCTCTGTGTTTGTGACCTTTTACAGCCAGAATTAGAAGATATGAGTAAAAAAGAAAGGGGAAAAAGAAACAAAGAGGAAAACAATTAAGGGGAGTGTCAAGACAAGTTTTATCTATGTTCTGTCTCCATGTTTACCTGTGTTTGCAATGACAAAATTACACATGAGTAAACAAGTACAAAGGAAAAAGAGTTGTCACAAATGGGGAAATATATTTCATGTCACCACTCAGTCGTGGTCCTTGTTGTTAATTGGAAAAATTCAGTCAGTTTGATCCACTAGAATCTTATTCGTATTGGAAAAAGTTAATAGAAACAAGCAGTACTTTTTTTCATTCCAACAATTTAAATTTGTGTGAGAGGGACAAGGAGAAGGAAAATTTGGGTGCGCACATGCAGTATGTCCTTGTGCGGGAGTAGAGAAAACAGCTTGCTACTTGTATTCCCACCACCTGCCTGAGGCAGTAACTCAGATGCACACAGAACTGAGATATATGAAGGGACCATATCAGTCAGAGTAAGAAAACCACCAGGGAAACATGTCAATCACATATCCTCTCAATGGCATGCAATTACAGTTAGATGGAGAAGGTACAGGCAATTAGTTCAGAGTCCATATTCAGGCTGAGGGTCAGTAGAAAGATTTGGCTCTGGTGAGACTTTGGAAGAGCACTGAGCTTCTGTGATGTGTGGCTGTCAGCCCCATGTGCGCTTCAGCATGGCACAGAAAGTCTGACTTCTGGCACAAAGAGTTAGCATCTGTTTCCAGTGGTTCCAGGCACAACCTCCTGTTTTCCAGTAGGGTCCTAATTACACAACATTTGCACTAAGCTCCTCCACATAGTCAGAGGTAACAGCTACTATTCAAACGGCTGAGGTTTGTCAGCTCCATTGGCTGAATTGCAGAGGTGATCCTTGGAAACCTATTTCACCAATATTTTTTATTTCATCTTTTTTTTTTTTTTTTGGTTGGCTCTAATTTTTATCAGGTCTGTTTAATGTTTAACAGTGGAAATTAAACAGAAGATGATGTAGCAGTATAAGTAACAGTGTGGAAAAGAGCATGGTCAGCTGAATGCAGCAGAGCTTCTGATTTTGTAAGTACTGCACATGTGTTTTTCTTAGAGCCTTGCAGATGATGCTTTCTGCGGTTGGTGGAATTTTCATGTTAGGTTAGTTTCATTCGTCTGCTTGGGACTTGGTTGTGTGCGAATGTTGCAAGGAAATATTACTCAACCAAACATGCAAGGGACCAGTGGGACCTCCTGCTCTGGGGGAATATGCTTAGCATGAAATTAGAATAAAATAACCTTTGAAGTAATAGGGACTTATTATGTAGTTGTTAAAGCAAAATACTGATAAAATCACCTTTTAGGTTGGAAACAACCTTCAGAGTGACTCAAAATTAGCATAATCCCAGTAATGACTGAACAACCAGGTCCAATTTATAAACTCCTCTGGTGACTTAGTGTATAAAACAGTCACTGAATTGCTAAGGCCAGGCTCTCTAATTAGTACTGGGGTGAGTGTAGGGGTGGGTGGAAGACCACAATTTAAATTTAAGTACCCCTCTTATTCCCATAGACAAATTAATCTGTGGTTTGGCAAAGAATTATTTTCTGAATTTCCAATTTGTATATTAAAAATACAACCCATATTTAATAAAGCCTTTCCAGTTTCTTCAGCTTTGAAATGGTAACAAAAAATATTTGTGGCTGAAATTTTCTAATTTCAAAATATTGAAATTAATATGATTATCATCTCTAAAGGGAATAACATGTAGGGAAAACTTGATGACAATATTCAGTGTTTTCCACCTTCTGGTAGAAGTACTTCTTTACTATTTCTGTAGAGAACTGTGATACTAAGAAAAGTTTTTATCTGATCTGTTATAGTAGAAGCTAAAACCAGAGCCATGCCTAATGTAAACTTGCTGCAGAAAAAACATACTCTTTGCTTCAGAAATGCTTTGAAATTTAGGCTAAGCTCTGTTTAGACACAGGAAGTAGTCATGGACAGACAAAAATCATCCTCTTTTTCACTTAAGTGTACAATAGCTCAATTAGAGAAAAACAGTCTATGAAAAGTTAAACAGCAAGTACTTTCGAAACACCCTGTATACTGCATGATTGCTTCACTTGCCTGCAGTATATAAGGGGTTTTTTTGGCTGGGAGGAAGAGGGAGAGTTCTGCTTAAAAGAGGTGCAAATAGTTGAATCATATTCCCATCTAGGGCTATACTCCATCTTTTGGTTTAAGGAAATTGAAATTTAGTGTTACCACTTCTTACTGCAGGTTACTGCAGTGGTCACTGCTCTCAGACATACTCTGTATACTCAGATCTTAGCTAATATGAGAATGCACAGCTAGTGTATACGTTTGCTATAAAACCAAGAAAGATCACCATACCAATAAAAAATAAAGCAACTGGTTAATCACTGAGAATCCTGGAACTTGAGCTGCCCTCAGAAACTCTGTCTACATCTTTTACATCTGAGAATGAATACAGGACCAAGAGAACTTCACCTTAGCAGGACACAGGATAATTCATTCCTGGAAGAGAAGGATACAGACTGCGTTGGCTGGAACCAGAAAAGGAGTCATAACACTATAAAAGTTCTAGAAATGTTTTCACATAGAAGCTGTAAGGGCAAAAAGCTTCTTTTCATAGATAGCTTGTTATGTTTCTGAAGACAGTTTATATGAGATACCTCCCCAGCATAGCAGGGCACTGAATTCAGTAGAGACTTGTTCCAGCTCCTACAGAGGGCAGGAGGCTTATGTGAAGCATATCATGTCAGCATTAGGAGAACAAGCATAGCAAAGAAACTTGTAATCTACAAGGGGATTAATCTGAGTGTCCCTTGATTTCCAAAAGGGATCTGTGCTCCTTTTTTCCTCTTGGACCCAGGTCCTTCCTGTGTTTCTAGAGGGAGCCACACATCCCACAGAGGTTAACCCATGGTGAGGGGCAAACCACCATTTAACAAGTTACAAACACTTGTTGCAGCCCCCTGAAAGGAGGCTCATTCCAAACATGCATCTCATTATCTGGTGCAAACCTGCTGCTTCCCACATCTTTGTGCCCACTTCTGAGTGCCCCACTGCCATGGCACAGGATGCTCCAGGCTTTTGCCTTGAATTTTGCCTTGAAGTTTATGTAGTTCCCTCACTTATCAGCTGTGGCCAATGACTGGCCATGTGAGCAACTAACCATGAATAGGAAACAGGGGTGTGATTTTAACAAGCACTGCATAGTCCGTGATAGCCTTCTGTCTGTGTGCTGCTGCCCTGATGCAAGGGAGGGAATTTATTCTACTTCCAGTGAGAAGTAAGCTGCCTCACATTTCCTTACATTTACCAAACTGCATTTGGGCAGGTACTGTGGAATATTTGATGTCTTTGAAACCCACACCCTGTCTTACCTCATGGTAACTTGTTTGTTTAGATGTACCTTATAGGAGACAATGATCCAGAGAAGATAATGTCATTGTTAATAGAGATTATTATGGACTTTGGCTCTATACTTTCATTGCCAAGGAAGAAGAGAATTGCCTTTTCAGGGCAGTTACAATGGAATGTTATGGTTTTATTTTGCCCGACATTTTAGTTAATAATTTGGTTGAATTTCTTAATGACATTTGACATTGTGTCCATGGGCACTTTAAATATGCTATGTACATTAGACCTTTACAGTTGCATTATATAGTATTTATGCTGACAAACTATTCATTATTTCTTACTGCCAAGATCATCATTATCATATGCTCATCTAATGACTGTTTATTTTGTTACAGAATAATTTGAAAAGAAGATGAAGTATCTCCTGTGCCTGTGTTTACACCTTGCTGTTCTTTGTGCCATAACCCATTGCCACCATGAAGACATTTGCCATGAAGTCAATAATACTAATCTGCACGATGGAACAGAAAATTTATTAACACATAGCTGTAACAAGCAAGGCTCTAATTATGCAGATTTTGTATTTAGATTTTACAAGCAGGCTATATCAAAAGAAGCTGATAAAAATATTTTCTTTTCTCCCATGAGCATCTCCACTGCCTTTGCCATGCTGGCTATTGGTGCTAAGTCAACCACCCTGTCTCAGATTTTTGAAGGACTAGGCTTTGATGGTCTGACTGAGATTCGCATGCATGATATACATGAAAGTTTTCATAAAGTTTTAGCGGTACTGAACTGTACTGATGTTAACATCACATTAAATATAGGGAATGCCCTTTTTACAGCTGTTGGGTATAAACCACAGGAGACATTTTTACAAAATACCAGACAATTTTATGATGCAGAATTTTTTTCTAGCAATTTCAATAAACCGGAAGAAGCTAAGAAGCAAATCAATAAATATGTAGAGAAGAAAACCAAGGGGAAAATTCCTGAATTAATTGGTCATCTTGATGCAAGTACTGTATTGGTTCTTGTTAACTACATTTATTTTAAAGGTAAGATATTTAACATAATTTTCCAATAGGTGATTTTGATGCAAACCAAAAAGTATAGGGAACTCTTGATGATTTATTAGCGGAGTGACTATTTAAGAAAGAGCTAAACTGTGCAGGATCTTCAAAGTAAATTTTAGTTCTGGCCAAAAGCAGGGCATCTGTTGAGAAATATTGATTGTTTGATTCTGGCCCAGTTTGTCTGAAAGCTGTGGACAGAGAAGTCACACTCTAGTGGACTGCCTCATAGACAAGGACCCACTGCATGCAGTCTTTCTGGTCTGAGGGCATAATAACTAAAGATGTTTTGAAGATCTCTGTGCTGACTGTATGTGCCAGTCAAACTTAGGGGACTGACACCCTTGCACTTCCAGGGTCCCCAGTATTATGGTAGATTTACTAGGTATGCTGCATGAAAACTTGGGACATAACATTTTGAGGGCCTGTGCTTCTGGATCTCCGCTTGAATGTTAGGATCCTTTATTCTGCTAATGAATTCCTCACCAGGCTGAGTGCTGTCATCTTGCATTGGCTATGGTGTAACAGGAAAGGCATAACAAGAACTTGTGGCTGAATGTGTAAGTGGTTGAATTTAAATGACATAAAAGGCACAAGTGATGGGAACATATGGCTACAACAGAAGCAGGACTCTCTAAATTGGTCCTCATCAACCTTTGGTTGTTTTTCAGCAAGACAGGACTTACTCACACTAACTATGCTGGACTTACTGCACAGCTAAAATGCTTTATTGTGTGTTATGCAGTATGTTGAAGTGATTTAGTGATCCTCTTCTCCCATAAACAGCCCTCCAGCATCCTAACATTTACGTTGGCCTGATTTATATCAGCCATTTTTTATGATCTTCACATATTTGAGTGCAACATCTTCTCTCTTCCTCCATTAGCTGCCTGGGAAAAGCCTTTTGATCCTTTGCGTACATTTGAGGATGATTTTTTTGTGAACACAAATGTATCTGTTAGAGTCAACATGATGCAGCATGACAGTAACTATGACAGTTACTATGACCAGGATCTCTCTTGCGAGGTGGTAGAGCTGCCTTACCAGGGCACTGCACGAGCATTGCTTATTCTGCCTGATGATGGAAAGATGAAGCAAGTGGAAGATGCTCTCTCCAAGGAAACTGTTTGTAAATGGGATAACAAGCTTGTGACCAGGTAACTCTAGATAGATGGATTACTATATTTGAGGACACATCATTATTTTTAAGAGAAAGCATTAATTTCAGATCGCCTCCTCCTGGATATAATGTCCTGATTTCATAAAGCAGAGTTTTAAGCGATTCCCAAGATGAGTCAGAGCAGACCATAACCGACAAGCAACTGCAGGCTTTCTGACAGAAGGGGACACAGCATTGTAACAACTGCCTCAAGACTTGCTTGGTGACCTTTTGGCTACCATACCTCTTCTTTCATGGTGCTAACAACTCATTTCCTTCACTGTGTATTAGATTTTATCCTCCTTTTCCCTTCTTTTAGCCTTTCCACAGTTGGTCTGCTTACTCTCTGTAGCCCTTTAGCCACAAAACACATAGCTGTGTATGTGGCACTGGGATGAAAGAATGGCAATGAAGAAATTAGTTTCTTTTTCTAAAATCAAAGAGAGAATGTAGGTACAGATGCCACAATTGCTCAGGGAATACAAAAGTTACCATCAAACAAATTAGCAATCAAAAGAATGCTTTCAAGTGTCACTGAATTGCATACTATCTAGCCAGCTGGCTGAAACAAGGCTGCAATGCTTCACTGCTGTTTCATTTTCTTTGTTCAACAGGAGATTAGACCTGCAGTTACCAAAGATTTCTATTAGTGGGTCTTACGATGTTAAAAACCTGTTCCAGGAAATGGGCATTACTGAAGTATTCTCTAGTAATGCTGATCTGTCTGGAATTAGTGGCAGCCGTAATCTTTGGGTTTCACAAGTAAGTGAACAGAGCTGGGAATGGGGCTGTGGTTGGTTGTTCTGATCAATTATATCTGAGGTTTTTAAAGACTTGCTTTTCCTCCTTGTCCTACTTAAGTTATAAGTAAAAACTCACAATGACTTGTAGGGGCTTGCTTAGTAGTTGTGCTTTTCTACAGAGAGGGTCTGCTGTCCCACCTTTTTATTATTTTAAAATTATTATTAAAAGGCTGGATATTAAGTACATAGGAAAGTTGGACAAGATCTTAAATGATTTCTTGGCACTGGAATGTGATTGCTTAGATGAGATTGTGTCAAGTAAATTATAAAAGAGAAATATATTATGATATTTGTACCTGATTTTTTAATATTCTCAAAGTTTCCAAGAAAACTCCAGTTTGCAGTAGCAGAATTTCTCCATGTCAGTTTAAGCTACAATCTAATGTGGCAAAGATGCCAAATACTGCCCCTGTATTAGCATTTAAATAGCAGTCTTCCATTAACCTTGGAATAACAGAGAAAATGTTGCTAGAGGAAGTCCAAACCATCTAAGAAAACAAACCAGTGCCTACATGGGCTGTTATTGTCCCCCTCTACTCAGCACTGGTGAAGCTGCATTTACAGTGCATCCTTTTTTTTTTTCTTTTTTGGCTCTCCTCATTCAGTCCTGACATGGAGAACACTCCTGTTGCAGGCTATTTGAGATTTACAATACAAGAAATTTTTGTCCACTGGTTTTTATCACTCCTTTCATCTCCTAAATATTCCATAAAAAGAGAGTTTATCTTCACCTCTGCTGTCCCATATATAAACCACAGCGTTTGCTCCTTTCCCCTGCAGGCAATTCACAAGGCCCTGCTGGAAGTTGATGAAGCTGGAACTGAGGCTGCAGGAGCCACTGCCATAATCCTTACCAGAGTTCTCCATCCTTCTGTTACCATCAAATTCAACAGGCCCTTCCTTATCTTGATTTCTGACAAAGAAACCAGCACCACACTTTTCATGGGGAAAATTGTCAATCCTACTAAGAAGTAATTGCTGAGTTATTGGGCATACTGGTATTCGTCATGAGTTATAATGGCTACAGCGTTTGCACATGTGGGCTAGTTAGTGCTAGTAACTACTCCCTGATTGAGGGATATTCAGCAGTAAATGAGGAATTTCCTTATCAAATTAATAAGCAAAATAATGGTAAGAAACCCACAACAACTGACAGTTTTTAAATGTAACATTTTCCCTAGTTGCGTAATTCAAGTTATTAATACATTTTTTAAATTTTCCTTGGAAGACAGTTTTTTGTAAAGTCTGCTGTTATTTTTACAAGTGAATTCACTCTGCTAAGCAGTTTTGTCCAGACTGCTTTCAGTTCTGGATTACTCGCCAAAAGCTTTATCCCAACAGGTAACAAGTCCAAACAAATTCTATTACATCTTCTCCAGAACTTGCTGATGATCAGTATTCACCTGAGCTGGTCCCTACAGAGTCCTTTCTTCCTTACATAGCTCTTTGCTGCCTAGGCCATTGTTGTTTACCCTCAACCAACCCATTCTTTCTCACATGTTCCAACACTTTGCCTAGGACATCTTAAAAAAACATTGACAAAAAAGATAAAATCTCTGAGACAATAGACTTATTCTGCTGTAGCATGCACTCTATTGACAAAAAAGATAAAATCCCTGAGACAATAGACTTATTCTGCTGTAGCATGCACTCTAAGTGTCTTTTCGCAGTTCACAAGGTCAGCAAAAAACTTTGAGAGACAGTGACATTAGGAATGAACTGTCAAAGAGTTGTACTGCGACAATGTCATCCATGAATTATTGCTATGGGTGATGAATAAAATAAACAGTGTCATTTAAACCCATCACTTAAGGACTGACTCCAGTCTCTTTGCTATCATTCTATAAATCTTTTAAAATCAACAAAAACTTTCAGTCACTCATTAACATAGCAGGGTGTCTGTAAAATACGTTTTAAATGCTATTAAATGAGTCCAACTTTTCTCATATGGAGATGGTGATTCTTTGCATTCTCTCTTTATGTGCCTGCTTGGGTAAAACCTGTTTTCAAGAAATACATAAACACTCTCTTGCTGTTGTGGGTCTGCAGATCACCCACTCTTACTGCAGTGGAGCACTGGGGCCCAGTGCTCAGCCTTGCTGAACTCTATATGAACCCCTTATGGCACAGCTGCTGCCTCAAGGAAAGGCTGACTCCTGCTTTGACAGCTGCTCTCTCACTACACTGCTTTGACTTGTGCTGTTGCATATTAACCCTTGATAAATTTTTTGCAAGTGGAGTTTAGTCCCTGTCCCTGGGAAGATGATACTCCCAAATGTACATTGCTCATTCCTACAGTGGTCCTGGCAATGTGCTGTGAGCACTGCAAAGGCAATGCAAACCCCAAATCAACAAACAAGCCTCCCACCCCTGACATCTCTGGCCCTCTGACCTGTTCTCCCAAACTTGGTCCACCCTGCACAGAGGTGCTTTATTGAGACTCATCGGTGCTTGTAGCATAGGTTTGGTGTATGGAAGGCTATGCTTCTGACTCAGGGGTCTTGGAGACCTCTGCTTTGTATGAGTGCCTTTGCTGCAAGCAGCAAGAACTCAATAGAAGCCCTGAGCTATTGCTTCTGCTAGGGCAAGATACCATCACTCAGTGGACTGGGAGATACCACACCTCTGTGCAAAGCAGCGGCTTTTACAGAGTTGAGATCAATGATAACTTGCTGCAATGTGAGGCAGCCTGCTCTGCGGTAGCTGAACAAACTCAACAAGAGCTGGGAGCAGCTCCAGTGAGATCCCACCCTGATAAATCTGTGCACTGGTACTGATTAGAAGGTAAGATGGTAAGATTTTTATCAGTGGGGTGGCAGAAAAACAGGTTCTTGGCCTATTGCTAAAGGGAAAGAGGTTAGGAAAAATCTCACAGTTGCTAGGACAGAGCAGAGGCTTTAGGAAATAACACATGGAGCAACTTCCTGCCCCATCTACCTCCCAGGCCTTTACTTTGAGAGTGGAGGCAAGGAACTGCAGGAGGAGAGCTGCACTGGGAGTTTGCACACTGGAGTTTGAGGAGTGACTTCTCCTGGGAAAAGTATCAAACAGGGCACCCTTGAATGCTGGATGGGTTTGAGAGGTATCTACCAAGATGTGGAGCATCACCACAATTGTCCTCCAGAAGAGGAACTTCACGGTCCAGACCAGCAGGTTGGCCTGAGCTGTGGCAGGGACCTGGAGTGGGAAGAGGGATCCTCCCAAATCTCTCTGGAAGGGGAGGATGTGGGGAGGACAGGAAACAAATTAGTCTTGTGCCATACATACATGGAAGGCACAAAAATGCCTGTAGTTCACAGTATGGAGACCCATAGAGCCTGGGGACTGAACATACCTGGCTGATGCTGCTCTCAGCATAGTCCTGATGATATGCTTTAGGAACTGGACAAATCTGCAAATTTTTTTGTGGAGAGAGGGGGCAAATTGTCCTAATTCCAAGAAAAATCTAATTTCATTGGTCTGCCTTGCATCATTTTTTCTTGTTGCCTTTGTTTGTCTTAATATGCGGTAGTGAATGTTCCTCTTCATGCTATTTAGTTGGATTAATGGTAGAGAAGGAAAGGAAGGATTCTGATAGACATAAGCTGAAATTTTCATTTAGGGACTGTGTATTCATTATATCTGTGGTAAACACACATAATTTTTAGTTTCTTTCATTCATCTGTAGATGATTTTATTAACAATCTTTAATCTTCCACTACAACAAAACCAGAACCAATTAGGACAGCTTAATCCCACACATGCATTCTCTCAGTCTATGGGACACCTGGATCCAAACTAAGCCCTGAAAGAGAACTAGACCTTCTTTATATCCTGCTAAGTGTTGTCCACCCTACTTCCTGCAGTGGCAGTCAGCAGAAGGGGATAACACAGGTTACAGTGGAGTGTGTGACCCCCTATCATAAACATCCAAGATAAATAACCTGCAGTGGGTCTGTTAGCCCTCACCTGACATGCTTACAGGAAGCTCTGAGGAGAAAGACTTACCTAAAGATAGCATATCTCAGCTGAGAACCCCTGTCAGGGAAGATGGACCCACTGGACTGGGTCCCTGAAAGGTAGCCTAGCTGTGCCCCAGCAGATCTGAGTGCCAGACTTCTGGCAGCCTCTGAGCCATGTGGGAGAAGGTAAGTTTGTTCTAGCTGACCTTGTTTATGGTCCAGCGGGACTCTGTTTACTGATGGGATAGCTTCTGTCGGTAAAGCTCTGTTTGCTTTGCCCCATGGCAGAATCCATGTAATATGCTGTCACAAACCGTGAAGCAGTGGGATTGCAGGGCTAATGCGGTATGTGTCCAATGCATTTTACCTTTCATCAATAAGGAAAGGAGCTGACTCAATGCCAAAAGGCACAAAGCAATCAAATAATCACAGAAACACTAGTTGCTCACATAAGCGCTGCTATTCAGATGCTACCAGTACTTTGGACTTTCCTTTCTCGTTCCCAGCTATGCAGTTTGAACCTCAACCCTGGTATCTGGAGAACTTGCCCTTGAATGTGTACACCAGCCCTCTCCCCACAGTTATGTCATCCACTCAGCCCTTGATCACTGCTACTATTTCAAGGAAATGGGAATTCACCCAAATGTAAGCCAACCCTATTCTAATTGTTTCAGTAGATTCATTACAACAAAAGCAGCAGGCTTTTTCCTGTACTCACACTCATTTCAAGCAGAGAATCACTAAGCTCTTAAAAACGAGATGATTATGATAGTTCCTGGGAAGGGTGTTTTTTGACTGGATTCTGAGAACCAAGAGTACCTTCGACTTAGCTCATCTTTGATATGAAGAGTCAGATGATATATTCTATAAGCAGATGGGAGAGATCTCACAATCGCTAGCCCTTGTTCTCGTGGGGGACTTGAACTCACCAGATGTGTGCTGGAAATACAATACAGCAGAGAGAAGACAGTCTAGGAGGTTCCTGGAGTGTGTGG
>VYZV01020547.1:75224-94644 GCA_013401275.1 Pandion haliaetus | reverse complement strand
AGGTTTTGTGTAGATTAGTGTATTCACTTAAGAATTCAGTCCAGAAGAATAACAATAGCTGCAAGTCCCATAGAGTCAGGACTCCCAAAAGCTTTAAAGCTTATGATTTATGAAGAGGAACTTGACATTATAATTACCTGTTGCAAAGGCTTCATCATTGTTGTCTGCAGTGACTGCTCTGCTCTGTGCTCCTGTGATGTATTGGACTGGATAGAGCACCAATCTGGTTCTGTGTTGTACTTTTAACAAAGGCCCAGGACCACAAATGAGTCTAAATTTCACCCAGTCCATGCTGTGCCAACAGAAGCCACTCTCAGATGGTGTTTGACAATAAAATAGAAAAATAACAAGACCTTTGTTAGACAGACCCTGGCACATACTTACAAAAGTCTTGTGTCTCTCATCTACCATTATGCAATAGTGCCAAATGTCACGTGGCCGGTGTCAGATAGAGTTGTCTGCCACACCTTTCTATTTGAGACCTGATACTAGGCATTATCAACGTAGACAGCTTTTGCAGGCTCAGCTCAGGTTGTCCTTACAGCCTTGTAGAACCCTTAAAGCAAACGAGACAAGTCCTTTATCCATTGATGTGGATGCTTTGGGGTCTGATCTTGTGTGATACAATTAAATGCACCAAATGTGTACAGTTCCAGCTATCATTAATCTGTTTTGCATGGCATATGCTGAGATAACTGTATTGGCTACTCCCATATTAAATGTAAGATTAGAACCATCATTGAACATAATGTAAGACACAAAGAGTAAGCTGTACATCAGTGTACAACAAGAAACAGCTTGGTCCAGTTTAGAAACCCTCTCCATTCTGGGCTTGCATGGGAGCTTTACACTTGCATGAGACTGTGTTGCCTCGTAAGAACTTGCTGGCTTGCTTCTCTGGATCTTTTACAAGTTAAATGATCTTTTCTGTGCCCTCTATTGCAAAATACACATTCTAAACAGGTCTGTTCCAGTCTTATTAAGGCACTATTTTGATTACTTGATTCTTTATTAATTCAGCTAATGTGAATGAGTTGAATAAGTTAATTGTCCACACATAATTCACAAGGTCAAGTATTTCTGGCAGCTCTCTTAGTAACCCATTCAAAGTGTTGATCAGAGCAGCAGTGTGGTTGTTTTCACTGTGAACAGACCTAAACCATTTGAGTTAAGTCATTCAGCAATATTTGATGAAAACATCTCAGAATGAAAGAAATGGAGCCATACTAAAATCATTCTAGTTACCTGCTTAAGGTCTGTAGGAGAGGTAGTCTGACAGCAGTCAATAGGATCTTAGGTCTCTATGTAGGTCTTCTGTAAGAAACTTGCTGAATGCAATACATTGAATAAAGATCATGTCTATTTCTTCCTTTGAAAATAGCCACCTCTGCCCGATAAATAGTAATAAAAAAATCTTTCTATCAAGCAATTTTAAAACAAGAAGTAAAAGTTTTAATTTTATGCTCTGTTTAGCAAGCAGCCACAGTGGCAGACTTATAAACGATATAGTCAGGTTTGCCACTATATTCTGCATGAGATGTAAATTAAAACTAGACTGACTAATGATTCTTGTAGCAGGCTTTTATACTGTTAATCTAATAGAGAAGTGAGGAAAATGGAAATCTTTTACTATTATTTTAAGTATGCAGTATATTCCTTTAACGTATTTCATAAACATAAAACACTTCAGCCAACTAGGTCCTCAATCATATAGGACTTTGCACATAGAGATTAGTATTTTAAAAGTATTTACAAAACCAATATTCAGCCAGTGTATATCATAAACGATACCAGGAAATTATACATATGACCAAAAGTAATGTCTTAAAAGTTTCTGGCCAATACTTAGCATAAAGGACCACAGCTCCCATAAGGCCTTGGGGTATAACTTGAAAAAATTTGTAATTCCCAATAGCAAATGTTCACTTGTGAGGTAACAGAAACTTGAACTAACTTTAGAACTACTTCCTATATGCAATGAAAGTGAACAAAAATGTAAAAAGATATTCTGAGGTGTCAAGCCAGATGAAACTGGAATACTCACAGTAATTGAAATCATAGAGTAAATGAAAAAAAATGTCAATTTTACAGCTGTCTTCTTAATCCAGCAGCAATGATATGGAGCCAGATTATCAGTTCAGTATTTCAGAGAATATCTGATAGTCTGTTCTTAATAGACTAGTGTAGTCAATCAGCATGTTTGCCTATAGAATAGTTCCAAATTTTTAACAAACTTTTGGTCAATAACTGCAAAATATTGCCATGCCCTGGAAAAAAAGGAACAAATCCTAATGGCACAGGTATCAAAATAGGAAGAGTATTTCAAACTCAAGTCTTTTTATGAAAAGAATAGCTTTTTGCTATGGTGATACAACATAAAGTTAAATTGGAGCAAAGTATTCTAATTGGTGTCATTGGAACTGATATCAATTAATGACACTAATATAAAGAATAAAGCAATTTAACATTCACTGTCATGTCCAGGAATGGATATAAAAATGGGTGAATTTCCAGCTTTAAGATGGCAAGATAGAGTTTTCAGGAAGGACTGGAAGTATAAACTCAGATCAATGTTGTAACTTCAATAATCAGGGGAAGACAGCCATTGAAGGAATAGTAGATTGTATCTATAGTGGTAGATAAAGTACATTAGTAGCAGGCAAAAGTCATTTTAGTTAGTTATAAAGGCACTGGTACTTTTATCAGTTCCATTTCTTTGAAGTGATTGGGCCAAAATCTACTGTCATTTGCACAAGCACAATTTTGACTACTTGTGCTGAGCTGAAGCCATTTACAACGGCATAGCCAGGGACATAATTTAGTTTAATAGCTCTAAAGGGGTAATAAAAGTGTTTACAATTGTAAAATGACTTTTTTTCTCTCTATATACATGCACGGCGATCAGAAGCCTTCCACTGAACAAAACTACACTGCAGGGTTAAAGTGAAAAGAAAGAAACTCTGTAGATTTCTAGTTCAGGAATGCTGAACATCTCAGGGCAGCAGAAGTCTGCTTTACTGTAATAAGCAGACTCTGCACCTATTTCTGTACCAAAGTATGGGGCAGTGAAATAGTTATCAGTAGCTGCAGGTAAATGAATTTCAGAACAGTTTTCATTTTTTAAAAAAGTAAGCCAAAAAATTTCAAAAGTTTTCCCAGAGGCATTTCCATGTTTTTCATTCTACAGTTTTTGCCTTTTGCTATCCATTTCTCTTCATTTCTCTTTTAATGCCTTTTCCATTGGATAATAGAGTAGATTATCTAGGTTTTTTAATCTTTGAGAATGGAATTATTTATCTAGTACCAGAAAAAATTATGGGGTTTTTAGGTACTTTTTACAAAGAAATAATAGAATGAACAGACAAAAAAATCCATTACCTCCAGAATCATGCAAGGTTTTTATTAAATATGTTTCTTAAACATAAAAATCTGCTTTTAAAAATTTTTCCTTTAAAAATTAGTTTTGAAACATGCCCTTTTTGCTAAGCCAATATACCCGATAGTGAATTAGGGAAAATTTAATTTACTCTCTCCCATGAAAGAATCAATTCTTTTAGATGTTTGTGGGATTTCTCTTCACTGCACACTGCCATAACAAACTGAGGTGAGAATGTGACATAGATTAGAATATAAGTAGAAACTGTCTGTTGAAACATTTAAAACAGGAGTGGATGTAGACTACAGTTAGTGTTGGAAGGATTAGTGGGTGTTGGAAGGATTAGTGGAAGAAGAATTCCTGATTTGGAAGAAATATTTTCTGGATGACGTAACATGGCTTATCCCTTCTAAGATTCTGCAAAATGGCAAAATAAAGTTGTCTCTGGTGTGTAGAGGTTTTTTAATTCTCACACTAAAGGTCTACAGACCTAAAGTCAGAGTACACTTCTGAAACATTTTAGCCAACATGATAAGTACTTTAACAATAAAACCCAGAGGAATGTGGTGTTACCCATGTTAAATACATGCAGAGGTCTTTTCTTTGAACAGCCCTGTATTTGAGGTGGTGCCAGGACAATTTGACAGAGGTCACCTTTACAAAGTAATGTGTATTTTGCCAGGCACATAAAAGCTGTCTTTATACAGCCAGATTATAAACTTTTGAAAAATGCAGTTTTCATGTGCTCACTTCTCAGGAACTCCCTACTACCCACAGCAAATGCCATGGCTTCCCTTCCTTGGAACAAGGGTGATTTACACAAAAAGAGCAAGGAAGGCTGAAGCCATAGCTTTGGCACATGTCACTCTGTGTCAGGAGCATCTGCTCCCAAATTCACTAATATTCCATCTTCCAACTCACAAATACACATGCGTTAAGCATGTGAAATAGAGTCTTATGGGAGAGAGTACTGTTATTCCCCATGATGCCCTTCAGCTGACTTGGAGTACGCATTTTGCCCCAGCAGTGCTTAAGTGAGAGCTAGACTGCTCCATTGTTTCCAGTAAATGAGCTTTAATATTTGCACAGATACAGAGACTGTGTCTTATGCTGGTAACACGCCCAGATTAATACATTTCTATAGTACAAAAATTGCATGACATTGCTCCTTCCCAAGTGATAATTCTACAGCAATTACAATAAGTACCATTTTGTCACTTTGAGTCTGTTTTTCCTATTGTTTCCTATATTCTAAAGCCATGTCATCCAAAAGACATTCAAAAAAATAAATTCTCAGATACCAAATCCCCGTTTAAATATACTGAAGTTGATTTACTACATATGCTCTGCATAGGAAAAGAGAATACTAATCTGCTCCCTCAGGACTGCTATTGGAGAACTCAATCCCTTATACTAACAACGGGCACACATAGGCTTCCATGTGACACATGTTCTAATTTTTAAGTCATAGGTATAAACAATTCTACCTGTTATTAAATATGACATATAAAAAACCCTCATTAATCTCATTTTTATGTATTATAATGAGATTCCTGGGTGCATATGAAACAGTATGACATATATGACCTATTATGACCTATTAAGATTACAGTGCCTCTGGCAAAAATTAGTAAATGCACCTTGAATTTTAAATAAATAGACATTTGAGTAGTAGTCAAAGAAGAAAAGGAGAAAAAAAATGTACATATGCCATTCCCTAAAGCCAATAGAAAAGTTCAGTCTGATTATAAGCTGCTTTAATAATGTCTGATATGAATGTCAACAGGAATAACAAGATACCTGTACTGGAGTGTATGTCTCCTTATCTCTCTATACATAAAAATACCTGCCAAAGGCATAGACATAATTATTTGAATAAGTCTATTATGCTAAAAGGATTTTTTTAACTCTCCAGTTCGCTATGCTGCATTACTTACTTAAGATCTAACACAAATTAATCACTGACTGTACTAGTGTGAAAGTTTAGAAGAAAAAAAACAGTCAACTTAAAACAGTTATGCATGAATGCAACAGTCATGAGTTTAGGGCCTAATTAAAGACTAGAAAATGTGACATTTTTTCTTGGTTTAATTCTGTTGTCATTTTTTTTTTATTAAAGAATTAGAAACAGAACAGCAGAGGGGAAAAGAAAAAAAAAACCAACAAAACCACAACAAAAAAATAACAGGTAAGCCAGTTCTGAAAAGTGACTTAAGGACCAAGAGGAATTAAGTACAGATCTTACAAGCTCAAATGTAAAACTGAGATCCAGAACAATCTCTCTTAGCCATTGCCTACCTGTAGAAGCCTAAGCCACTGAGGAGGCTCCCCTCTTTACCTCAGCATTCTCTTGGCACCTTGCAATGCTGCACTGTGTTCACACCTGATCAGACCTGCTCAAGTCCCAGCTCTTTGGCTTCAGAAACTAGGCAGAATAATATTTACATCTTTAAATTGTAGTCAGCTGTGAAAAGTAGGAGCCACTTGATCAAGTGAGCTGGAGGTCAGCCCCCGGTGTTTTCTTTACTTTACAGATGAAGACAACTGGCATTTTAATGGCTCAGTCCATGACACCTTCAAATGGCACTTTTAAAGTAGATGAGATACCTTAAAAATGTCTTTTCTTCTCTACTGCCTTTAAAGGCACTCTGCCATGATTAGTATAGGTGCAGCTGTCTAAACCTGTTGTAGGTGATAAAAATAGCTTAAACTGTAAATGCTAACAGGTAGCAGATAATTGGGTGTACGTGTGGGTGTATATGTGAATGTCTGAAATTGAGCTTTTGTATTTTCAAGCAGAAACTTGCTACTTGCTAGCTGCAACCCATGTGTACTGGTCATAAATGCTGATAACACTTGGACTAAACAAATGTGACACACCCTGAATCCTACATTTAATAGAGAGACATGAGAGAAAACCACCAATTAGGGAGCTAAGTGTGTGCACATACACTATTTAGATTGGAAAGCTCAGGGTTTGGGTTTCTGGAAAGAAAGCTAGTGTTCAAAAGAAGGGCTCCTGGGAAGTGGTCTCAGAAAGAAAAAGAGGATCTGAAAAGAAGGTGGTGAATGTCCTGACTAGAGGAAAGATACTTGGAAGTGCAGGATGATCCTGGAGATCAAAGAGCTGAGTGGAGTTGAATGCTGGGGCATGCTCACGGACTTGGGCTAAAACTGGCAGCTGCAAGCAGCTGTGCAGCACAAACTCACACGACTTTCTGCCTGACCTTCCTGGGCAGCAGGGACCGCCCTGTGGGGAAGGGAAATTGAGACCTAGTGAACATAACACTTTGTAGAGCAAGTGAGTGTGTGAGATAATCAAACAGGGTAAAAGCCCTAGTACTGAAGGTTCTTAAATAAATCCCAGTATCCAGCTCCACTGCAGGTTGTTGATTAATTCTGTCTTACCCATGATAAAACCTTATGTGCCTGAATTTGGGCAAGGTAAATTCCATCTAAGCTGATGTGACTATCATGAAAAGCAATTGTAACCAGTTTCTTTTTTGTTATACAGTCATGAGAGAAGGACACTGCCCATAATAAAAGAGGCATGGACCTCTCCAGGATGCTGAGCAACCACATCTCAGTACTCTTCTCAGCCTGACAGCACTCCTTCCTGTCAGCAAACACCAGCTGCTGTGCAGCTGAGTGTGGGAACACCTACACCTCTTTCTCAAGCTCATGAAAGCTGTCACCACATAATAAGGAACACAACTTTGCTGATGACAGAAATCAAGAAAAGAAACAAAACTCCATGATCAAGTGTTCAGGGGAAGGACCCCTACTCCCAGCATTAATCTCAGGTTTTATCCAGAAACTATACAAAATGTGTAAATAGTGTTGTAGGAAGAGACAGGTAGGATGTTGCCTATAAGACTATCTGTAGCTCATCTTTTTCATTAGAATCCAAAGAACTGTGGTCCACAAGATGAAAGAGGTACCTCAAATGACTGACGTGGGATTCAAGTACTTCATTTCTCAGTTATGACACTATTCCCTTTCTGTCTCATCTACTGCTTCATTCCAAACCAGCCAAGATCTTTCATCCTTTACATTTTCAACATTAGCATTTCCTTCATACCTGAAGTTCTATTCTTGAGGCTGCCAAGATATGCTTCAGCTTGAAGAGTTTTTAAAAGATCCATGCCTAAACCATTTTAATGACCGTTTAGAAATTAGTTGGTTCTTGTCCATGACATTTACTGAGCTTCACCTTGTGGATATTCTCAGAATATTTTGCATACACTACAGTCCATATCAAGCACAAATACAGTGACCTCTTCTATCTACTTACGAAGTTTTTAGGTTGAGGATTTTGTGAAGGCCATGACAGCTCCCCAGGGGCTCCTGAAGATTTGTCTGACAGGGCTCTGGGCCAGCTCAGAGCCAGTGCAGCCAAGGGTGGCCCCTTCCCAGTGGTGACCCTGGGGAAAGGCTCCCAGGTGCCATGGGGCTGGACCCTGGCCCGGGGAGGTGCTTTCACTTGAGGCTCTCACCTTTGTCCTGCCAGAGCTGCAGCTCCAGCTCCTGCCATCCTGCAGTTGTGTGCCTGGTCAGGGGTCCCACTGAGCTGCAACCACCTGTGGGCCAACATCCCTGCCTAGGGGTCCAGGGAGGCACCCGATGCCCTGGGCTGGGGCTGCATTTTCTACAAAGACTTCATTGTGAATCCAACCTAAAACACAGGAATGAAAACCAAAAATTCAGATTTAAGGTTGAGCTTGCCTCATCGGGGGCTGTAAGTAAGCTTAAAATTTCAGGTAAAACTCTAAGCATTTTGTCTTAAACTTTTAACTTTTCATAGTTATGGTATCTTATTTATTTCCATTTTAACTCCAGAAGAGTTATTTTTTCATCTGCTTATTTAATTTCTTACTATTCCATACTTACTTTTTCGCAATAGTACAACTTAATTTAATATCCCATAACTTTCATCATGAAAAGTTTCTTGGATTCAGTAAAGACTGTATTGTCCAAATCAGAGAAAGAACAAGACTTTCCTTAAAAAGGTGACTTTCCCAGTAGCCAGTGAATTTACCTTGAATGATGGATACTGCTGCTCGAATCCCTATGCTAACTCTGTAAATGCTCAGATGAATGTTCTGTTCACTGAGCTGAGTCAAGCGGGTGTTCATACAAGAAGCAAAGTGTCCTTAATAGCCAGTGGAGACAAATTTAGGGCATCTCAGGTAGTCCTTTCCACAAATTTATTTCTCTCAAATATAGAGGATTCTATGAAAAATTAACCTCCTTTCAGTCTGTCTTGTTTCTTTTGGAACTATTTCATTTTGTACAAATAATTAGCCATTCCCAGGGTAACATGGAGGGGCTTCCTTGAATATTTAAATCTTTCCCTCACTGAATTGTTTATACAGAGTGGAACAGCTCCAAGAGAAGTCACTGGGGGATAATGAATACAATAAAAACCACATCAGAATTAGGAAAGTTGCTGGGCATAGAAGACTCTTGCGATCTTGTCAGAGATTATGGATCAGACACAAGTGGAACTTGAACAGGATTAGTGAAAAACAATGACAAATCTTTGTGTATACAATGATGGGTTGACAGCCAACAATCATTACTGAGAAATGAGATCTCTGGGTCATAACAAATAGCTTTGTGGAAATGCCAGCAGCAGTCAAGAAAACAAATGTAATTCTAGGAATTATTATGAAAGAAATGGAAAACAAAATAGAAAATTTCATTATGCCCTTTTTGTAGAAATGTGTGGTATATGTACATCTGAATATTGTGTACAATTCTTACTGGTGAAAATATTATAGTAGAACTGGAAAATATCTGGAGATGTGTGACAAAAATTTTTAAAAGTATCAAACTGTAGAAAGAACCATTGAATAGCCTACAGCTTTCCAGCCCCAATAAGAAGCAAGTGAAGGGTTTATATATATATGTATAAAGTCATGTATGTCATGAAGAAAATGCATGAGATGAATATTATAAGAACTAAAGAACATCCAAAAAGAGAACAATTTCTTTATTCAGTGTATATCCTTGGCACAGGATATTGTTGATGCTGAAAACTTATGTGGGTTCAAGCACAGAGTGTGTGAATTCACAGAATCAAAGAAAAACAGCTGAGGAGTATTAAAACCAGATTTCCATCTTGTTCAGAATAGGCTTAGCCATCTCCTGTTACTGAGCTTGCACATCACTGGAAACTGCAGGAGGCAGTGGTATAACCTAGTTGTTTGTGTTTTCATTTTCTTTTCAATATCTCACATAAATACCTGCCAATAGCCATGTTGTGGTTTTGGTGGTTTTTCAGCTTTTGATGTTAGAAACTGAGGCCCAGAGAGAGAAGGTGAATTCTCCAAGGTAACACACTCAATTGACATAGGAGATGGGGAAACGAAATAACTGTCTCCTGACTGTCATCCTTCTGCTTCATCCCTGAGACAGAAAGCAAGCCTTGCCTGCTTAATGGTTCTCTGAAAAATGACTAGATGCATTCAGTTAAAAAAAAAAAAATCACTAATAAAATCTGTATGCAATAAAATGGGTTTTAAAAAATAATACACTGCAGAGGGGAGAAAGTATGACAGCAGGCATCATGTCTCATACTGTGTCTTGGAGTGTGTGTGTATTCTGTACACAAACACTGCCACATATTTCTCTCTGTTTGATTAGGCTCAGCTGGATGCAGTATTCTTGATCAAGGCACAGTACAAAGAAATGCTCTTTTCTCTCCCTGGGAGAATAAGTGCCCTTTTTTTCTTTCTTTCTTTCTTTCTTTGTAGCTGGTTCCTAAGTGGTCTGAAGAAAACCAAAGGTCTTGGTTCCCTACTGTCGTGAGATATCAAGGGTACACGAGTATTTATCTCAGCATACTCAGGTATGAAAAAAAGTAGTCATAATCTTTCAGGAAGATTCCCACTTTTCTTACTTTGCATGCAATGATTTTACATAGCTCTAAGTGTGAGAAAAGGCCTTCTCATAAAACAATGTGAAGATAACGGCTAGCTATACAAAATCAAAATCCCTGTTCACATGATCTGAATGAAAATGTTTGCACCTTACTTTTTTATCTAATTTCCTCTAGTGAGCACTGAAAGGGCTGTGTTCATGATGATGTAAAAGAGAATGCAATTGCCTACCAGTGTGAAGGGAAGGAAAAGCCCTTTGCTATTGCTATCATTTTTGAACACAGAGACTGCTTGTGAGAGACTGAATTGGCCCCCGGAGTCATTTGTCTCAAAGATTGTTAAGCAAGATAGGCCTCTGGCTGATAAGGCCACTGACCATCCAGGAGAGGAGATCTGAACTGTCATCTGGAGCCGTTTGTCTCAAAGTTTGTTTGTTGTGAGAGATTGAACTGTGAACTGTTTCCATTTGTCTCTGGGATGGCTTGTCAGGCAGGGTGCTTCTCTGGCTGATAAGGCCATTTAGGCATCCAGGGAGGAGACCAGGCTGGAGCCAGCAAAGTATGCAGGAATGGGGAGACTACCATTGTCTGGAGTCTTTGAGATAACTACTGTTTTCCTGGCGTTGATCACGCGAAGGTCGCGTGATAAACGAAACCTGCAGTGCATGAACAGTACGTATGTGCATGTATCGGACTATGCCCTATAAAAACCGTGGAGACAAGCCGTGGAGGCGCACCCCCATCACCAAAGAACTGAAGACTGAGGACCAACAAGATGCCACTGGATCCATGGTGGTGACTACCCTTGCAACTCTCTCCCGACTGCTTGCTTGATTTCTGCCTTTTCCTTCCATTCTATCCTATCGCTACTATTTTCTACTTTTGACACTTTTTATAATAAACACTCTTTTAGGTATACGGCATTTGACCTCGTTTGTGTCTTAATCTCTCTCTTGGGATCATATCGAAACCTTCCCCGACATTGGATCGGGACACTGCTTTCTCTTGAGATACCACCAAGAAGGAAGATATTTCAAGAAGGAAGAAAGGAATGGAGACATGGCACCATCTCTGCAGGAGCATCTACTGAAGTAAATGGAGCAGGCTGCATTATTCTACTGATTTATATGCTTGTGTAAATGTTCAGATCTTCCTGAATCAATCATCCTGTTATTTAATGATCATATTTGTGTAAAAAATGTTCTTACTTAAAACTAAGGTGAACCATTGCAATATCACTTATATAACTATGCTTGTTTTACAGCGTATGTGGCCATCTGCTCACAACTAAAGTGCTAACCACTTGGCGTTATCGTGGCAATATTTTCAGTAAAGTTCACAGAGCTTACCTTTTCCTCCCATAATAACACAAGGCAATCTCTGAATGTCCTCATTGTTGTTACTTTATTTTCTTTGTTTGCTAAGGCCATACACTTTCCAAGCACCTATTCTACTCTCTAAATATTTTAATTAAGTGACCTTTAGTGTTATTTTTAAATCTGATAGGCTTTTATTTTCATGGAGATAATTCAATTAACACATTCACATTTAGCTCTAACAGTACCTCTGCTCGAAAGAAAATACTTTTCAACTACAGCTCTAGTCTTAGTTACTTACAAGTATGCAGAGAGTGATGGTAAGATTTGGACAATGCTATTGTGGCTTTTATCTATATTTTAAAAATAAATTTTATTGTGTTTGGGAATATTTGCAACTCATTCACAAATAAAACACTCATCCATGCTTCTTCTTCTGCTTCCACATTTTACCAGTCAATTTATAAGGATGGGCAGGAGTCAATATTTCCTTTTCATAAGAAATACTGACATTTTGAAAAAAAAAAATTAAAAAAATCTTGCCCTGGAAGAAGAGTTCAAAATTTCCTGAGAAAATTAAATATTCATTATATGATAAAATGACAAAATAACTACATGCTTAATACTAATTTTACCTTGATTTTTTCATGTTTATGTAATGCAAATGTCTGAATAAAATTAGTCAAAATATTGTTAAGATAATATACTCAGATTTCCCCCATTGAAAAAAATTGCTGAACTATGTTCCTGTTAGATACTTCCACAGATGAAACTGCTTTTGTTCAGTGAAAAACAGTTCTATCTAAAATATCACAACAACACTTGGCTGTGTCTTCTATAGAATTAGCAATGGAAATATAGGAAGAAGATGCTTCATTCATGCCCTGATCTTGTATACCGTGGACATGTACAGGAGTTTTCTCTCAGGTGTGCGAAAATAACCCCCAAACCATACAGAGGCCACAACCCAGATTAAAGGGAACCTAAGTGAGAGACTATCAGAAGAAGAGCACAAAAGAGGAATGCAGCTCACTGGCAGAATAGATCAAATACCCATCAATATCTTCTGAGGTTTTAAATTACTTTCAAGCCAGAAATAGGATTGGTCTGGAATAGGGACAGATGGCAAAGCAGAACTAGCCAAGAAAACAAAAAGACCTTACTGTTTGTTTCCGTCCTCACTGATCTCAGAGTAAAGATACTCACGTGCTTTACTATATTTAAGAATATCTCCTCTATAGAGGGAAAAATCAGATTGCCAACTTCTCCCACTATTCTTTTGCTTAACTTTTAGGCACGCTTCCCTATGTATTTCAATAACTCTTTCTATATTTTGGAATAAAAAAAAAAATACAATGAATAGTCTGATAGTGCAACCATTTATGCAAAAGAATCTCCATTTGTTTGCATTTTAAAAAGCTGCTGAAGAAGTACACTCTGAGTGCCTGCTAACCTTCAGCTACCCCTCTAGAGAGGTAGTCGGTGCTAAGGGTCCACAAATCACATCCTCCTTCTGTTCTGAGGGTATGTTATGGGTTTGTGTGGCACATTTCTTTTTGGTGGGGGGGGAGGGGGCTGCAGAGGTGGCTCCTCTGAGAAGCTGCTGGAAGCTTCCCCATCTCCAAGTCAGACCTGCCTCTGGCCCAGGCCGACCCAGTCAGTGACGGTGGTAGCTCCTCTGGGAGAACAGATTTAAGAAGGGGAACCTGCAGTGAGTAGGGGGATTGGAATGTGAGAGGAACATCTCTGCAGATACCGAGGTCAGTGAAGAAGGAGGGGGAGGAGGGGCGCCTGAGGAGGCTGATGGCCCTGCAGCCCGTGGTGAGATGGCAGGCTGTCCCCCTGCAGCCCATGGAGGTCCATGGTGGAGCGGAGGCTCCCAAAGATGGCCGTAACCCCATGGTAAAATCCGCGCTGGAGCAGTGTGTGACTGGAGAGCAGACCGCAGAAAGGACCCGCACCAGGGAAGCTCGGGAAGAACTGAAGCCCACGGAAAGGACCCACGCCAGGGAAGTTCGGGAAGAACTGAAGCCCGCGGAAAAGAACCACATTGGAGAAGTCGGTGAAGGACTGTCTCCCGTGGGAGGGACCCCACGGTGGAGCAGGGGACGAGTGATGAGGAATCTTCCCCCTGAGGAAAGGAGCGGTAGAGACAATGTGCGTCGAGCTGACTCTATACTCCATCCCCTGTTCCCCTGCGCCGCCGGGGTGAGGAGGTAGAAAGCACCGGGAATGGAGCTGAGCCGGGAAGGCGGGAGGGGTGGGGGGAGGTGTTCTGATGTTTGGTTTCCCTTCCTAATACCCTTGTGTTTTGTTTCTGTTTTGATTTGTAGTAAATTAAATTGATTTTGTTTCTTCCCCAAGCTGAGCCTGTCTTTTGCCCGTGACCGTAAGTGGGGAGTGATCCCTCCCAGTCCTTGTCTCAACCCACAAGCCTGCCTTTGGATTTTCTCCTCACCCCACCATGGCCAGGGGAGGGGGTGGAAGTGAGAGAGCGGCTGCATGGTGCTTTTGAGCTGAAACCACGACAAGGTGGAAGAGGGATGACCACTGCTTTTGACAGGAAACCCCTAGAAATAGTAATTTTCCTAGAGGAAGGTATTCTTCTCCGAGGAAAGACTTTGCTGAGGACCAATTTGTAACCATTCTTAAAGATAATGAAACACAAGAACAAACGTGCTTTAATGACAGTAAATTCAAGAAACCTTTTGAAAAATATTGGGAAGAAGTTGGAACTACCTTTTCAGTCAGAACTGTCCATGCTGGATTCATATATGTCGTAGTTTAACCCCAGCCAGCAACTAATCAGAAGGAAAAAGGTAAAACTTGTGGGTTGAGACAAGAACAGTTTAATAGAACAGAAAGGAAGAAAATAATAATGATAATAATAACAATAATAAAATGACAATAAAAACCCAAAATAATTGGAGTATACAAAACAAGTGATGCACAATGCAGTTGCTCACCACTCGCTGACTGATGCCCAGTTAGTTCCTGAGCAGTGATCCCCTCTGGCCAACTCCCCCGTTTATATACTGGGCATGACATAACATGGTATGGAATATCCCTTTGGCCAGCTTGGGTCAGCTGCCCTGGCTGTGTCCCCTCCCAACTTCTTGCTGGCTGGGCATGAGAAGCTGAAAAATCCTTGACTTAGTCTAAACATTACTTACCAACAACTGAAAACATCAGTGTGTTATCAACATTCTTCTCATACTAAATCCAAAAAATAACACTATACCAGCTACTAGAAAGAAACACTAACTCTATCCCAGACAAAACCAAGACAATATATTGCTGTAGTTAGTGAGATCATAAATTCCCTCTAAGGTCCAGTTCATCCTGCTGAAATATACTCAGGCACATTTTGAGTAACAGAATTACACAACAAGTTATAGAAATGGGAACTGGTGAATAATGCATTATGTCAAAATTGCAGGAGGCATTCAGGTTGCCAGGATGCTGAGCTAACTGCAGCTTGACCAGCACTTTGGAGGAGATAGAGATCTTCCCGGCTTCTGAAGGAGTAATAGGAACTGCAGTGGCTGTAGTGTGGCAGCTTGGGTAAGGTGCTGGGAGCCGGAAAGCTTAATTCTTCTTCTAAATTGGCAAAGGAGGAGCTTCTCTACTCTTTTGCACTCAAATTGTTTGTGGAGGCAAGAACATTAAGTTGAAACAGATTCATTTTCATGAAAAGTTAAGTTTCAAATATCTGCTTTGTTGTAAAGTTTCCAGGCAGTTATAAAAGTAACATTCATTTGGGAAAGACAAACCATAGTTACATTTCTTTATCACAAGGTAACACTTGAAGAGGTTTTTTTTGCCTATTATATCACACTGCACATTACTTTCATAATATTTCTGAACAGTAACAGGCGCTCTCTGAATGTTTGACACCCTGTCTTGACCTGAACTAGAACTTCTATTCCCAGAATTACTGGCAGCATGAGGGGATTTGACTGATCCAAGAGAATAAGTTTGAAACAAGATGAAGTGTATGGCAAACTCACACATGAAGGAAATGACAAGCTGGGACAATCCTCCCCAGCCCATTTACAGGCAGGTATAATTCCTCTGAGATTTTCGCAATGTTGCTTCACTGATACTATATGTTACAATACTGCAGACTAGCAGTTTATGCTAAGAGGGAATAATAGCTTGACTCCAAATTTTTCATGTACTTTATAATGCAGTTAGACTCCATAGGAATTCTAACACTTCTCGACTTGTTGTCAATGTTTTTATTCTTTGCATGACAGTAATACCTGTTACTGTCTGTATCAACTGCTTAGCTTAAGTTATTTGTCCTGTTCTTGGGGTATTCAGTTCTGAATTTCTTATCATTATATGTCAAACTTTGAGACTAGCTGTCTGCTTTCTATCATGTAATCTTAAGATTTCATCATGTTGTTTTCTCTTTTAAAAACACATCCATAGGCTTATGTAAAGAGATTCAATATATACTATACATTTAATGTCTTTGTATAAATGCAAAATTAAATGAAGAATACTTTTTATTCCTCCAATCAGTATTTTCGATAAAAATGTTTTTCACAGCAATAATGTGAAATAATTTCATATCTAGTGACAGAATTGGAATGGTTGAAATCCAGTCTGGGACTGAGCTATTACACAGCTGGTATTTCTGCCAATGCTTTTTGCAGCAGCTGCCTAGCTTCACTGTACAGTGCTGATAAGATCTGAACATGCTGAATGAAATTTTATTTTTTTTCCCTTTCTTTTTTAATGCATTGCTAAAACACAGAAGCAATCTCACTGGGCTTAGTCTGAAGGATTACTGAGCTTCTCAAATTGAGGTGGACAAATAGACTACATTGATTTCACAAATGAAAGTTAAAATATAGAAACGTTTACTCAAACATCAAGAGGTTTTGAAAGCAGAGCAATAGTTCATGTGGACACAAGAATAGGAAGAAACCTTTACTCTGCAAATGAAGACAATTTTGTTCAATCACAATCTGTTGTTCTTACCTTTCATGAGGGAAATAAAACTGCCACAGCCTCATAAGTGTGTGGTATGAGTGCATATATAGAAAATAATTTTATCAGTGGATACCACAGGAGGATTTTAGTTTACCTAGCTATTTTTCTACTTGGTCTTTAGTAGAGACAACTAATGTTAAGTTTTGAGGCAACAAAAATAGTTTCACAAATAAATATTGTGCGTAGTGCAAAAACAAATGGCTAAACCAGATAAGAAACTGAAGTCCTTGAAGTAGAGCTGTTAAGCCTCAAGAAGTGGCGGGGGGGTGACAGCAACAGCAACAGCAACAGCAATGACTTACGTATCTGTATGAATGCCTGATTAGGGGCCAGCAAAGAAGACTTTTCTCAGCAGTGTCCAGTGAAGGAATGAGAGGAAATGGGTAAAAAAGCTTTACTCTAAGGGTGGTCAAACATTGTAACAGGTTGCTCAGAGGTGTTTAGGTGTTTGGGTTTGTGAGTCTCCATCCTTGCAACTATTCAAAACCTAACTGGATGCATGTCTCAGCATTTTGCTGTAGGTGACCCTGCTCTGAACAGAGAGGCTGGACTAGACAGCCTCTAGAGGTCCCAGCCAACGTCAAGTATTCTGTGATTTCTGTGAAAACATCTGAACTTTTCTTTCAACTTTCTGCTCCTAGAGGTAGACCTTTGCATACGCTAAGGACTGCACCGGCCTTGACATGCTGAGAAACTCAATAATAACAAACTCAGGCCAGGATATAGGTGTTGCTCTCCTGTGGCTTGCCTGGCTTGATTGTGGCTTTGCTTATTAAATTGTTAAAGAATACTAAAGGCATATTATTGAGATCAATACTAGCAAGAGCACTGGCAATGTTGTTTGTTTTTTTTTTTTAAATACCCTGGAAGATGGCTTTATCACTCCTTCCTACAAAGTTACTTTTCTGCTTTCTTTGCCTATGAATGGGAGAGCCAGGTTTAATATTAGAACACTGATCCCCCACAAAAGCACCTTTGCTACCATTTTATTTATTTAGGCACTAATACAGTTGAGCAGTGGCAGCTCTAATGCTTTTTAGCCAGTGGAGACCTTAACAGAGAATTTTGCAATAGACATATATGGATGTATTGTTGTACATCTGTGTGTGTTCTCATTTGTACTCATGCACATGTGTAATGGTTGCTGATAGCTAACAAAATCACCACAGAAGGCTACTGCACAAGCACATAAGCTCACAAGAACCTTGTAATGTGTTTGTGTTAGTAAAAAATAAGAAAACAAACAAACAATGAAAAACCAACCAACCAAAAAAATTATGGAAATTTCTTGCAAACTATCAAACTATATCTTATTACAAGCTGTAACTCAGAGGGGATTTTGGTAAGTATTTCCAACAGGCATGTGGCAATTTAAGGTGATGAAAAAAGGTTCACAATTGTTACAAGGCCTTTACAAGGTCAAGACCATTTTTTCCAATTTCATAGGTACAGAAACTAACTATTCTCATGTCGTTAGTGTTATCTAGATAATGAATAACATATACAATATTTGTTTTGAACAATCTTGTTCCCTTAAATCTCCATTGCATTATGTTATCACTGCATGTCACTGCCAAAACAGAAAGACAAAGAAAATTTTTATTGAGAATTATATTAGGCACCATTTTCCTCAACATAACCCCCCCCTTTATTGCAGAGTGTATAAAATATAGAAGTGATATACAGAGAAATATAAGCCATTTGGAAGAATGAAAAGTTCTACACTCCTTTGAATGCCCTCATCATGGAACTTTAGAATACATTTCCTCTAGAAGAGTTTTGGGGACTCATTACATCTTGAATTATTTCTGGAGCGTGGCCCACAGTCAACAGGAGATAGGAAGGGCTCTGTCACATAGAATAGTCTGTGACTAGTGATTTGCTCTTCCCAGAAAAGTAAAACATGTGTTTTAATTTTCTTACACTGGAAGAACTATATCTGAAATGAATGCTCTAACAGCTAAGACACTATACCAAAACTGGCCAGTGACATAGTTTCTCCCATTCAGCTATGAACCTCCCAGGAATTGACACCAATCTACAAGTCACAAAAATCTATAAACTTCAGAGGAAGCCCAGGCAAATAATGCCTAAGTAGGGATTATATTTCTTCTGAACTGGAGTAAAGTAATATCTGACCTAGAAAATGGGCACAGGGATTGATGGGCTCTGTATGCCTCATATTCATAGATACAACCCTTCCTTTTTCATTGAATTGAGTGCTTATTACTTGTGAATTTCCTGTCTTCTTAAAAAGGTGTGTTTTGTTTGTCTGCATCCATTGAACTTTTATACTTCTTGCATGTGAGGCATATTCACATAAATATAGAAAACAGACAGGAAATACTCTAAATAACTATAGTGTATCTATAAATAGCTAGTGAGTAATAAGCAGCAATACAATAGAAATTTGGGCAGATCTGCCATTTAGGTATCAAACAAGTGCCAATGAAACCATTATCTGACACAATGTTATACTATATATACGACACAAACCGTAGAAATAATTTATTTTAGAAATGTTGTAAAGGTTCTTTTCTAATATAAAGGTTAATTACTTTATCTTACAGCTACTAGGTTTCTAATTTTGACCCAAACTGATACATAAAAATGCATGAAAAATGACCAAAGGAAATGCCACATCTTGAAATAGTAAAAGAGAATTAAAAACAGAAGTGACAACTATTGAAGAAAGGGCAGATAAAGAGGCTGCAGGCTTTTGTCAAATTTAGTTAATCCAGGACCTTTCAAATATATCACAGTGCTCCAAAATTTGGATTTCTGTATACTTCTGTGATCCTATTACCTAATTTGCATCACACTTTTATTTGAACTAGACAT
>VYZV01020547.1:61274-75141 GCA_013401275.1 Pandion haliaetus | reverse complement strand
GATTCTACATAAAGGATGCCTGATGCCTGTTCTGGAGTCACTGACAATTTTGCCTAAGCTGAACTACAGTTGTTGCAAGAAGACCTGCTCTTTCAAATGTGTTAGGAAAACAGCCTTTCATGCCAAAAGAGGTAGCTTTTTTCTTATTTGTAAATAAGCAAGTACAGCACTGCTAGTAGGACCAAATTTTGAGTGCTTTTCAAATCTGAAGGATACCTGTGTGCGACATTGTGTTTTGATATGAAAAATACAAAAAGCAGAAGCAGCAGTTCAGATAGAATAATAGCACGCAAAAAGACTGTGTGCACATATTTCTGATGCTTATCTATTACTACATATACATCCATACGAAACATGCACATGATATCTTAGCATCTTTTCACTTTATTATCTATCCATATCTACTATGGTGCAAAACTATCCAAGAAGGAAAACACGCTTTTTAGTAACTGTTATCTCAGCTAATCTGTGATTAATATACTTTCATGTCCAGACATTCCTATTAATTAAGGAAGGAATTGACATACATATTCACCAATAATTCATATGTCAAGATTCCTGGGCACAAAGCTAGTAATATTTTACACTAAGGATTAGCATGTGCAGAGTATGAGATTGTTAAAGACTGTAAAATTATAGTAGGTGCTCTCAGTGGATTTTCCTTGTCTGCTGGAAAATAAAAAAAGAACATTGTAGTATAACGTCAATCAGGTATAAAAATCAATTGTATTTCAACCTGAAGCATATAACGCTTTTAACAAAGAGATCTTTGAGTCTGGTGATAGTGAATCAGTGACATTTCACATATCTAATGACTTGCCATGTTAAAAAACACACAGTATTTTCACAACTGTAATTGTAATGTTTATTTCTTTGTTTTCTTCCTGTGTTTACTATCAGTGGAAATACAGGAGTACAGATTCTAGATTTCCTTAGACATCTTAACTGGACCCCTTACAGCAGCCATTGCAGAAAGAAGAATCCATATTCAATTACAATCTTCAAAATAACAAGCTGCAACGTGATAGCAAACTCTCCCTCTACCCTTAGCTTTGAATCAGGGATGTTTGAACTACAACATGCAAGGAAATTTGCTGCCTGGCGAGATCACCTGGTGTTGGCTCAGCCCCTGATTATGCTGCCTGACTTTGGGATACACTTCCTTTGATTGAAAAGAAAAAGTGATGTTAAGATAGCTCTGTGCCATTAAAAATTCTCTCACACTGTGGGAGGGACACACCTGTTTCATTAAAGGAAAAATATAAAAGTACATTCAGCTGCCTGTAGGAAGTAATTTTAAGTGCTCTGAAGTATTTCAGTAGCACAAAGAACACCTATTCTGGTGCATGTATAGCCATACTACATATGAATTTTGAGTATTACAGTTCTGTTTAAGAGACTGGGCCAGCTGTGAAAGAAGTATATATACAGACACCATAACTTTACTCTCAGAGATGCCTGATGTTTTCTTTACTGTCAGTTGCTAGTTGCACAAAAGATTTCTAAGCTTATTGTTAAAATAAATTTATATGTTTTTGAGAAATATGCAAGTGCACAGAAATCCAATAAAGGGCTTGGATGTTTACAAAGTCCAAAGCAAGCACTGGATGTAACAACCCTCCGCACTGTTTTTTAGAGCTGAAATGATAACTTACATTGATGTGACACTAATAACTTTGTAAATAAACTGACAATTTTTCTAGTAACTATATTTCCAAAGGACTAATCAAAGCTAGTGATTTCCTTCTAAAACATAGCCAGAAGAAATTATGTCAGTGCCTTCTTGCTACTCTTTTTATAAAGTACCAGATGGATGCAGATTTTCTCAAGGACTCAGAGACTTGGATTCCAAGTCCTTCTCACCCTGATGGTCAACACATGTCCTGGTGGGAAAAGAACATCCTAACACTGTGCAATAGTAGAACATGCCGTGTAGCCTTCTTGATAAAATTGGTGTGCTATTTAGAAAGGAATGGGTGACTTATAGGCCAAAAGGAAAGAGCATCAGCAGGAATATAATTCTCTAACTTGGGTGTTCAGCTGACAAAGTGGAGACCTGGTTCTTGTCTTTGCTACCACAATTACTTCTGGTGTTTATCTGGTGGTTACTTACTGTAAAATTCAAGGAAAAGAACAGCTACAGTGCATTTCGTCAGTGGACCAATCCTACCAATGTGCATTTGGAAGGACTACTAAACTGGAATAATTTTGACATAGGGAGGATTGAGTAGCCAGATGCTGCAGGATATAGCCATTTAATGAATGTTTAGAGGCAGATCAATAAATAGGCAAAGGCCTTGCAATGGAGACACACTTGTAAATGGAAAATAATCTGGGTTTAATTTAAAACAGAATATGCATTGGCATTCAAAATAGGACCTATCAATCTTTAAGTGCATAAGTATTCATTTTTTGGTTTGTGGCTTTTTTTTTTTTTTAACCATTGTGTGTTATACTTATTAACAATGATTCCATTCATTGGCTTGTCAGGCTATTGGTTTTTTTAACAGCCATGAGGTCCTGTAAATGAATCACTCTTATGATGAAGACTTGCCTGCATACTTGGGATTAGCTGTACCTTTGATTCAGGTCCTCAGTTTTTTAGTGTGATCTACTTCTGTTATGCAACTATTTCAACACCCATGAATTTCTAATAAAAAGACTTGTTTATGAGCATAATAAACACACAAAACATTATGGAATCATGAAACAGCTAATTAACTTTGTGAATTTAATGTCCTGTCCTTGCACATGAAAACTAATTAGTGATTATATGGATTCCTGAATCAAATTTCCTTCTTCTTTCTCTTCCTGTGGTTGTTAACTTAAATTCAAGAGATTTGTAGTATTTTTTCCTTACTTTTCTAAAAAGGATGTTGGAGTTCATAATTAATAAAGAGCTGTATTGTCTATGCAGTCTGAATCTGCTCGTGTTTCATTGTTGCCTGTTTGTTTCACACAGTTGCAAACAATTTGTTCACATTTTATCTTAGAGTTACACGCTCATCTCAGCTTTATTCAAGAGGCTGAATTCAAGCATGACTCAAGCAATAGTTCCGTAGAATTTAAAGCTAGGCTGTGCCTAGTCTTGGGACAGCTATGTGGGGAAATAGGTTAGGACTCTTCCTTCTCTGTGTGTGGCTGACTTAGAATTAAACACAGCAGTGCCTCATGCTGAACTGAACATAATTATGGCACTCAGGGGGATGGGAAGTTTGGGCGGTGATAGATGCTCCATGGCTTGAGTAAGTAAGGAACAGTGAGGCAAAATTCCCATGTCCTACTGACAATCAGTAATTGTGGCCACACCCCAAAGTTAGTAGTAGACTGAAAGCATTAATAACTCATTGATCTATTGCAGTATATTATGAAAACTTCAGGAATTGCTGGACTCCAAGAATTTTCTGAAGTTTCCTCATTCCTGCTCATGGATTGCTTTGTTGCTGTATCACACTCTATTCGGTGCTATGCTTATAATCACAATTAAATCAATTGTGGGGTGATCCCTGCCACAGACATCAGTATGGAAGTGTGGAAAGTACACAAGGCAAGGAATACAGATTCTAGCCAGGACCATTAAATGGATCAAAGACATTTGTGAAGGTTGGAAAGACAACGGGATTAGGATCCTGGCACAGCATAGGTCCAGACTGCAGCTCTGCCACAGGATGATGTGGCACAAACGTTCAGCAAGGCAGAGAGACGGGGAGGCCATTCCAGATAGGAGCTACAGAGAGGAAGACTGCTACTCTGAGATGGCAAAAGTGCTCATTATAGACAGAGATTTGCTGGTAGCATTATTTCCAATTGTATGCTTCTTTATTGCCTCGACAGCTGTTGGAAAAACAGTGCGACATGGGGCGCAAAGGTAGAGAAGGTAAATTCAGCCTCTGAATGAAGTCAATTACAAAGATGAATAACAGTGAGACACAAGGGTCCTTTATGTAGCTATTTCAAGAGCCATAAAGTCATGGATCAGCAATATCAAAATAGAGCAAAGATCAGTGGTCTTACCCCTTACAAAATGCCAGTTGCTCTCATTTCCTGAACAAGTTTCACAAAAATCTTTTTTTTTTTTCTTCAGTAAGGTAATGATACAGAGACAAGTTCATTGTCTTCTTTTTAAAAATGCAATTATTTCATGAGGAAGATACAATTGTTTCAGCTAGTGGAAATTAAAGCAGAGTAAAGACTGTGTATGAGTTAGTTGTGTAACTACTGCAGAAAAAGAAACTGCCACAATGGCTAGTCTTAACAGAAGTGAATATAAAATACAGAAAACAATTATCCTGCTCTACTTCAGCCCTGAAATGAAACATTACATTGAATTAGCAACCAGCATTGCTATGTAGGGGGAAAAAGATAGTTAACAGTTTTAGAATATAAAACCTTTGAAGTAGAAAACATAAGAAAACCAAGAATATTCTGCCAGAATGATAACCAACAGAGGATGTGATAACTCTCCCTGGAAATATGTACAGGCACATCTCAAGGAAGACTCACTAATCAGAGAACAGAAGAGTAGTAATGGGATTGAACTGTGGAAAGTCAATCTTAGATTGGATATTAGACATATCTGCCAAAGTACAAGCTCAGTTAAAGGAAAAATATTCCAGCATACTTGAGGCTACTTCACAAACCTCTCCATTTCATACTAGTTGTAATATCTTACTGGTTTGCTTTTTTTTTTTTCCTCCTTATTTGTTTTTCATTTCATTCATTTGTGACTTGTATATTTTATTAACTGTGGGTTCTGCTTTTTGCCTGTTTGTTTGCTTTAACCCAAGATTCCAATGTCTTCTACTTATCCAAACCACCACCAGTCTTCAATACCACATGGGCTGAGAGGTCCAACCACACAGATGGGGAGGTTCAGCCCAGTTGCTACATTAACCTGCTTTTACTGATCTAACCCTAGATCCAGACCCCTGTCCTTCTCTCTCAGTGACAGCATTGTGGTTTAACCCCAACTGACAACTAAGCACCATGCAGCTGCTCACTCGCTCCTCCCCCCACCCCGGTGGGATGGGGAGGAGATTGGAAAAAAAAGAAGTAAAACTTGTGGGTTGAGATAAGAACAGTTTAATAATTGAAACAAAATATAAAATAATAATAATAACAATAATAAAAAACATTGTAATGAAAAGAAAGATAAGAAAAAGAGAGATGAAACCAAAAAAAGACAAGTGATGCATAATGCAATTGCTCACTGCTCACTGACTGATGCCTAGCCAGTCCCCAAGCAGCAATCAGGGCCCCATGGCCAACTCCCCCCAGTTTATATACTGAGCATGACATCCTGTGGTGTGAAATAGTTTTTTGAGTAGTTTGGATCAGCTGTCCTGGCTATGTTCCCTTCCAGCTTCCTGTGCACCTCCTCACTGGCAGAGCATGGAAAACTGAAAAATCCCTGACTTAGGATAAGTACTACATAGCAACAATTAAAACATCAGTGTGTTATCAACATTATTCTCATAATAAAATACAGCACTGTACCCACTACTAGGAAAAAAAATAACTCTTTCCCAGATGAAATGAGAAAAGACAGGTTTCCCTTTGCTCAGACTGAACAGACAACTTGATACTCTGCATCCATAAATGCCTTTATTGCTCTAAACTATCTTTAAGGAAGTATACTGGGCCCTTAATGCATGACTCCTCTAGTAAAAGAGAAAAGTAGAGATCCACCACTCCAGTAGAAAGTCCCAAAAATCATACAGGCAAATTTCTTCCAGAAGATCATCTTCTGAATTTTCTTCCAGGGAGCTGCAAAAGCAGTGCCACAGGGGGTAATAATAATTCTAAATGATATACAAAAAGCTGGTATAGAGGCTTCATTGTAAGTCAGACCTTCTAGTGAATCCTTCTGATGGCAAAGGTATTCCTGCGTGCTCCTCATTTACAAAGACTATAAAGATTCATATAGGTACAGGCCATGTCTAGAATGCTACTTTATAGCCTCCCCCCCCCCCCCCCCCCCCCNTTTTAGCCCCCCCCCCCCCCCCCCATCGTGAGACTCAATGCAACAAAGCACAGTCACACATACGAGATTGAAGTCTGAGATCTTAAACCTCAAAATCCACCATGAAGTTCTGATTTCACACTTACTTGAGATTGTTCCACAGTTTTCTGATTACAGAACTTTTTACTCTAAAGACATAATCCTGTAGGCTGCAGTGTCCTATCGCACTATGTATCGGGTTTCTGTGGCAAGGCTTTGGTAGCGGGGCGGGGGGTGGCTTCTGATGAGAAGCTGCTAGAAGCTTCACCTTTGACAGAGCAAATACCAGCCGGCTCAAAGGCGGAACCCCAGCTGGTCAAGGCCGAGCCAATCAACGATAATGGTAGTGTCTCTGTGATAAAATATTTAAGAAGGGGAAAAAAAAGTTGTGGGGCACAGTAATGGCAGCTGGATCGAGGAGTGAGAACATGTAAGAGGAACAACCCTGCAGACACCAAGGTCAGTGAAAAAGGAGGGGGAGGAGGTGCTCCAGGTGCCGGAGCAGCGATTCCCCTGCAATCCGTGGGGAAGACCATGGTGAGGCAGGCTGTCCCCCTGCAGTCCATGGAGGTCCACAGTGGAGCAGATATCCACCTGCAGCCTGTGGAGGACCCCACGCCGGAGCAGGTGGGTGCCCGAAGGAGACTGTGAGCCCATGGGAAGCCCGTGCTGGAGGAGGGTCCTGGCAGGACCTGCAGATCTGTGGAGGGAGGAGCTCACGGAGCAGGTTTTCTGGCAGGACTTGTGACCCCACAGGGGATCCATGCTGGAGCAGTTTGTGAAGATCTGCAGCCTGTGGGAAGGACCCACATTGGAGAAGTCTGTGGAGGACTGTCACCCATGGGAGGGACCCCATGCTGGAGCAGGGGAAGAGTGTGATGTGTCCCGTCCCTGAGGAGGTTGAAACGGCAGAAACAACGTGTGATGAACTGATCGTAACCCCCATTCCCTGTCCCCCTGTGCCACTGGAGGGGAGGAGGCAAAGAATACGGGAGTGAAGCTGTGCCCAGGAAGAAGGGAGGGGTGGAGGGAAGGTGTTTTGAGATTTGGTTTTACTTCTCATTACCCTACGCTGGTTGATTGGCAATAAATTAAGTTAATTTTCCCCAAGTCAAGTCTGTTTTGCCCGTGACGCTAATTGGTTAAGTGATCTCTCCCTGTCCTTATCTCGACCCGGGAGCCCTTTGTTATATTTTCTCTCCGCTGTGCAGCTGAGGGGGGGAGTGATGGAATGGCTTTGGTGGGCACCTGGTGCCCAGCCAGGGTCAACCGACCACACACTACAACACAAGACCTTGGTTGTCTAAGAATAACCTGAAGAATGATGATATTACTGAGGTGATGGGGAAAATGAGTTTACCAGTCTGGATAGCACAGAGGACCCTGGAAGCAACAGGAAGGTATGGCAAATTATAGTAAACAGTGGTGTTTAGTTATGTCCCAGTTCTGGAATAGGATCTTAGATTACTCAGTACCCAGCATCTGCTAATACATAAAAGAAATAAACAGGGAAACTTATAATAGGACATGTCAGCATATTTATATTGGCTCCTCTGGCTAGTGGGAACTTATCAAGCAAACATTTTTCATCTTTCAAATCATTTCAGTATCAAAGCTGGATCAATGCTGACAGAGATTTTTAACAGTTATTTTTCAGAACAAACAGTAGCTCTCTAACTGTGAAATTAATAAGGAAAGTAGCACTGAAGAAATCTACTGTATGCTGGGGCTGTTGACATGAGTGGAAAAAAATTATTGCAATATTGTACTCAGAAGAAATAATGAGAAAACAGATTTTGTAGCTACAAAGCACTAAATGCCAAGTGAACATGGCTGAATTCTTAATTGCTTCTCAAAAGTTTGTTCACTAAACAATAAATTACACTAAAATACTTCACAAAAAAAAGTCTGCTTTGAAAGAAGATTAATTCTCTCCTAATAAAAGCTGTATTTCATTCTTAATCTGTGAGTTTTGTAAAGTCTGAATAAACTTCATTCCTAAATAAATCAGGAATATCCAGCATTAGAGATGAAAATCTAGAGGTTTGTTATGAACCTATGTATAACAAATAGCTTTTAAATAATTTGATATATGGGCTGAATGACCTACTAAGGTCATCTCAGATGTAACAGATTTCAGGCTTCTTTTTTAATTTGGAGGTGAAAGCAAGGCAGCTTCAGGGTAGACATAGTGACAGCAGACACAGATAAGCCTGATGTACTCCTTGCCTTCTTTGTCTCTGCCTTCACCAACAAGGTCTCCCAGGCCTCTGTATTTAGAAGCAGGGTTCAAGGAGGAGAGTACATAGCAGTGGATTAAGATCAGTTACTTGGCCCATGCCAATCCACATGCTGGATTCAAGGAAGCTGAGAGAAATGATTCTTGCAAGGCTGCTTTCTCTCATCTTGGAAAGGTCATGGTGATCAGGAGAGTTCCCAGATGACTGGAGAAAGCAAATGTTGCACCCATTTTCAAAAAAGGTCAGTCACTCCAGGATTCGTGATTGAGGGGAGAGCAGGGGGTGCAATTGATCTGCCTGAGGGTAGGAAAGCTCTACAGAGGGGTCTGGACAAGCTGGATCGTTGGGCCGAGGCCAATTGTATGAGGTTCAACAAGGCCAAGTGCCGGGTCCTGCACTTGGGTCACAACAACCCCATGCAATGCTACAGGCTTGGGGAAGAGTGGCTGGAAAGCTGCCCGTTGGAAAAGGACCTGGGGGTGCTGGTTGACAGTCAGCTAAATATGAGCTAGCAGTGTGCCCAGGTGGCCAAGAAGGCCAATGGCATCCTGGCCTGTATCAGAAACAGTATGGCCAGCAGGAGCAGGGAAGTGATCATCCCCCTGTGCTTGGCACCGGTGAGGCTGCACCTTGAGTCCTGTGTTCAGTTTTGGGCCCCTCACTACAGGAAAGACACTGAGGTGCTGGAGAGTGTCCAGAGAAGGGCAACGAAGCTGGTGAGGGGCCTGGAGCACAAGTCTGATGAGGAGCGGCTGAGGGAACTGGGGTTGTTTAGCCTGGAGAAAAGGAGGCTGAGGGGAGACCTTATCGCTCTCTACAACTACCTGAAAGGAGGTTGTAGTGAGGTGGGTGCTGGTCTCTTCTATCAAGTAACTAGTGATAGGATGAGAGGAAATGGCCTCAAGTTGTGGCTGGGGAGGGTTAGACTGGATATGAGGAAAAATTTCTTTCCTGAAAGGGTTGTTAGGCATTGGAACAGGCTGCCCAGGGAAGTGGTGGAGTCACCATCCCTGGAGGTATTCAAAAAGCATGTAGACAAGGAGCTTCATTACATGGTTTAGTGGGCATCGTTGATGGTTGGAATCGATGATCTTGAAGGTTTTTTCCGCCCTAAATGATTCTATGATTCTATGAATTCATCTTGAGTTCAGCAAGGCTTTCAACACTGACTCCCCCAATATTCTTGTAGCCATGATAGAACACTACTGTCTGGATGGGTGAACAACTACATGGGTAAAAGCTAGTTGGATGCTTGGGCTCAGGGGATCATGGTTAATTGGTCATAATCTACCTGGAGGCTACTAACTTGTGGAGTAATGCAGGGGTCTGTCCTGGGAACTGTCCTGCTTAACATCTTTATTAATGGAGGAGGTGATGGAACATACTCTTACCAGATCTGCAGATGGCACCAAATCAGAGGAAGCAGCTGGTGTGTGGGAGGGTAATACTGCCATCCAGAGGGACCTAGACAGGCTGGAGGAATGGGCTAACAGGAAGCTCATTAAATTCAGGAAGGTCAGATGCAAATCACTGTACCTGGGCAGGAAGAGCCCCTTGCAATAGATACAGGCTGTGGCTCGACTGGCTGGGGAGCAGCTCAGTAGAGAACCCCCTGGAGCTCTGACAGACAGTAAGCTGAACATGAGCTAGTAGTCACCTGGCAGCAAAGAGGTGTTAACAGGAGCAGAACCTGTAGATCAAGGGACGGGATTATCCTCCTCTACTCGGCACACTTTGGACAGTGTCTCAAATAGTGCATCCAGTTTTGAGCTCCCAGTATCAGACAAACGTCACTTAACTGGACAGAGTTCAGCCATCACAATGGCTTGATGTTGGAGCACTTGACCCATGAGGGCAGGCTGGGGGAGCTGGGCTTGTTCAGCCTGGAGAAGACAGCTTCGGGGGGACTGAGCAATGGTGCCCTATCACATACTGGGAGCTATATTGCTTTAATATCCATGTTGAGTATTTAATTTTACTTTAATTTCCTTTAATTTGATAATCGCAATTGTAATCGAAATGTCTTGAGAACACACATTTAAAGAGAGGGGAAGAAAGTTGTACAACTAATGACAGCAAATTCTACTTATTCTATTAGACAAAAGCAAGGCTTTGTCATATGTTTATTTATTGGATTAGAATGTGAATACAGTAAGCAATAATGCTGTTTTGACAGTGAGTGATAAGGAGATTTTGATAAAATATTTATGAGGTTGTGGTTTTTTGACACCAATGATTGTGACTGAATATTTTTAAGGTCACCATGACACTGAAGAATTTTGACAAGATATTTATGAAGGCATTGTGGTCCTAAAGATGGATGTAGATATGGAAGTGATGTAAATTAGATGAATTCATGAAAGACAAATATATCAAGGGCTATTAAGCACAAAGATATCAATTCTGACTCAAGAAGTCAGACAGCTTAAAGCTGGGTTATACCAGAGAAGTATTACTATCTGCTTGTGCTTTTCTTAAACTCTTTTTATAAGAACTATAAAGTAATTACAGATTAACAGAAGGTATTATGTGTTGTGGCTTAACGCTAGCCAGCAACTAGGCACCACACAGCTGCTCACTCACTTCCCCCCCAACCAGTGGGATGGGGGAGAGAATCAAGAAAAAAGTAAAACTCATGGGTTGAGATAAAGACAGTTTAATAAGACAGAAAGGAAGAAGAAGAATATGATGATGATGATGATAATAATAATAATATGATGATGATGATGTTTGATGATTATGACAATAATAATATGACAATAATAATAATTAAAGAATGGGACTATACAAAACAAGTGATGCACAATGCAATTGCTCACCACTCGCTGACTGATGCCCAGTTAGTTCCCGAGCATTGATCCCTCCCTGGCCAACTCCTCCCAGTTTATATACTGGGCATGATGTCACATGGTATGGAATATCTCTTTGGCCACTTCGGGTCAGCTGTCCTGGCTGTGTCCCCTCCCAAATTCTCATGCCCCTCCAGCCTTCTTGTTGGCCGGGCACGAGAAGCTGAAAAATCCTTGACTTTGGACTAAACATTACTTAGCAACAACTGAAAACATCAGTGTGTTACCAACATTCTTCTCATACCTAGCTCAAAACCACAGCACTATACCAGCTACTAGTAAGAAAATTAACTATCCCAGCTGAAACCAGGACATTAGGTTAGCTGGAACTTTGGTCTAACCCAATATATACAGTCCAATGCATGAAGTACAAAGGTACCCTATTCTGAGATAATATAACTACCTCTAAACCTAAATGAAGATGTGGAAGTGATGAAGGTTACAAAAGGGTATGTACAAGCAATACCTCTTTAGAGCTTTCCTGAAAATGTTATTTTTAAAATCTGTTAAACATTTTCTTTGTCCAAGCCAAAAGAATTGGAGCTCTGACACTGATGATAGGTTGATAACAATATTTTACTTTGCAGTTCTTTTTTTTTTTTAATTTCAGATATAGAAAGCCTGCTTTTCCTCTTCATTTGTGTGATTTTCTGTAGCAATCAAAATGTGACCAGCCAGAACCTCAGCCCAAAATAAGGAAAATATTAAATTAAAAAATATCAAAGTAAAATGTTTTATTTCAATAAATAATGGAGACTTTTCACTTTATTTAAATGATGTAATGCCAACTATTCCATTAAAAATTTGAATCTAAAGAACTCGGTTTCTAAAAGAAAACAAAACATTTCAGATTTTAGGACTGATCTTATTTCTATGTTTGGTCTTTTTTAGGACTAATTATTTTTTTTATAATCAACTTTTTAAAATAATCTTTCACCACCAATAGTTTTAAGGAAAAAAATGACAAACTAGTGATGATACTTATTGCAATGGAAATGGCTTGTCTCAAAGAAATATAATAGTGTGCCAAAAAAGCATGAACTTTTGACTGTGTTAAGAAGGCAATGAGGTATGTGAGTGGAGATTAATGAATGAGTCCAGAAAGCAATGGGAAAGAATGGCTTTAAAAATCTTCACTTTTAATGTGTGGTACCGTGCCCTTGTGAAGTTATGATTAGCATCTTTAGTCTACTGAAATTAAAAACAAAGGCTTTACCAGTTCAAATGCAGAATAGATTTCAGCCTAATTGTGATGTCCTAATGTCTATGCTGTTGGCACAGGCAGCTCCTGCCTTGGCAATACATGAGCTTGTCCCAGTAGTGGAAATTCATTGCAGAATAATGTGTCCATGTAAAGTATCCTGGGACTAAAAGCATCCTGACTGTACTAGCACATCTGAACATTGAAACCATGTTAGGAGGGCTGTGCCAAATCATACGGACTTCTCTCTCTGTCTGAAGCTAAAAAACCCCAAAAGTTCTATTCATTGCACTCCAACATTCAGTTTAGTCATGCCTTACATGTGAACTGCTATATTGATCTTTACAAACTTCTAACTGCAGTGAAAACTGAAAATAAAGAAATTTTTAAAAATTCTGGTCATGCTGATATGCTTTGGCAAGTACCTTACTCAGAAAATAGCCTAAATGAATCACAGAATCACAAAATTTTTGAGGCTGCAATGGACCTCTGGAGATCGTCTAGTCCAACCCCTCTGTGGGTGCAAGACTTTGTTCTGCTTCATGAGGTTCCCATCAGCCCACTTCTCCAGCCTGTCAGGGTCCCTTTGAATAGCAGCAAAACCATCTGGTCTATCAACCTCTTCTCCCAGTGTTGTATCATCTGCAAAGCTTCTGTGGGTGTACTCTGTCCCACCATTGAGGGGAAAGGTCATTAATGAAGATGTCAAACATGACTGGACCCAGTATTGACTCTTGAGGTACACCACTAGTGACTAGCCTCCAGCTGGGCTTTGTTCTCCTGATCACAACACTTCAGACTGGCAGTTCAGCTGGTTATCAGTCCACCTCACTGTACACTACCCTAGCCTATACTTCATCAGTTTGTCCATGAGGGTGTTATTGAAAACAGTATCCAAAGCTTCACTGAGATCAAGATAAACAATACATCCTGTTCTGTCCTCTTCCACCAACTAGTCATTTTGTTGTAGAAAGCTACCAGGTTGGTCAAGCATGACTTTCCCTTTGTAAATCTGTGCTAACTACTCCAGATCACCTTCTTCTACTTGCTATAGTTGGAAATTACTTCCAGGTAAATTTGCTCTATTGCTTTCCCAGAGACTAGGATGAAATTTACTGGCCTACACTTCCTCTGGTCCTCTTTTCCTTGAAGACAGAATTGAAAAAAGGAATTTAGGATGAGGATTTGGGGGGTGAGAATGAACCATTACCCCCAAATGTAAAGCAGATTTCAAGTTAAATAGCATGTAACTAAACCTGAAACCTCTGATTCTGTTTTTCAACTATAAAGTATTACTAATTTCAGCTGAATAATATAACAGTCAACATGAATGACACCTAATTATATAATTTACTATTTCAAATCTCTTATATTGCACAAATAATCCAACAAATGTTAAGTATACATATTATATAAGCAAATATACTTTTTTGCTTTTGAAAATCATAAAAGTAATTGAATTTAGTATCAGCAAGAATAGCTTAGTCTTATGGTGTTACTGAGTTCTTTCTTTAAAGACATGAAATTTTCTCCTAGAAGAATATGCCTCACAGGTAGTGAAGATATATATGTCCTG